>CAHIKZ030001465.1:40000-80000 GCA_903632075.3 Acanthosepion pharaonis | reverse complement strand
TTTAGTAGGTATGTGTGTATATGTAAACATTCCTGTTGTTTTATAAACATGCAAATTAACATCCACTAGTCTTGAGGTTGAGACTCTTACTGAACATTGCTTAATATATATATATATATATATATATAAATTGTGTATTTCAGCAGCAAGTTTTTTTGAAAACAACTGGCAAGGTGTGGTAGCTGATTTTTTTTTATGTAATTTCTCATGTGTTTGTACAATTTTTTCTTATCAGGACATAGATTACATAAAAATTATCCAAATGATTCCCAAGTGCTTTCAGCTATAATTTTAGCCATTATCAAAGATGAATTATATTTTACTTTTAACTGAATGTATGTATGCATTGTTCTATTGGATAAAAGTGTTGGTTGGATCCAGTGACTCGACACAAAGAGTTGAGAGTTCAATATCTGGCTACTGCAGTGGTGAACAAAAAATTGGAGAATTGAGTTAAAGGGAGATAGCTGAGATGTCTGGAAGAGGTATGGCACGTGGAACTAGAGAAATCTACCCTGGTGGATGAAATAAAAGTTTCAGTTCAAAATTCCAATCACCTGAATAAGGCTGTACAATGGCCAAAACATTGTGAATATGGTAATGAAGATGAGGTCAACAGTCTGAACAATGTAAATAATTACAATACCTTATCTCAAAAATGTAGACAGATATAGTTTTATGTATTTATCTAGAGTTATAAGAATGTTTTATTTTTCAAACATGGTTAGCACATTGTGACCATGTTCCTAGTTGATATTGTTGAGTGTTGGCTTTATTCTTTTTTATTAATAATGCTTCCATTATTTTTAGCCTTTTCGTACATGTGGATGAGGTTATTATATTTCTATTATCAGTGAGTTGATAATGACTAAAAGTGCAGCCAAAAGTGTTTGTAAAACATTCAGACAGTTTTTATATAATTTTTTTCCTGAAAAGATTTTAAAAAAACCTTATATAAAAAATTAGGAAATTATATAAAAACACAACCACCACACCTTGTGTCAATCATTTCATCAAAACGTATATATATAGTCATCCACATGCAACACTGTTTTGCTGAATCTATATGATATATATATATATACATATATATCACAAAGAAACAATTTATGATATATATATGTGTGTGTGAGTATATATATATATATATATATATATATATATATATATATATATATATATATAATAAAGAAACAATTTATGCAAAGAATTAAATAGCAATGTTAATGTGACTTAATGAGACAGTAACTTACTATCAATTCCTTGAATAATAAGATCCTTATATTCGAATTATTATCAGATGGAAGACACATGCCAAATACTTTCAACAATTTCAAATTGTTATGTTCAGGATACAGTTTTCCCATACATAGGCAAATAGATGAAATATGTGTAGACTGAAAGATGTTTTTTTTAAATTATGCTATTTATTGAAAGTTGAATATACGTTTTGGAGCGTGTGATGCTACGAATCTAGAGTCCTTGTTCAAATCGCTCAAGTGAGAATTTTGTTTGAATTTTGAAAAGTTATAAATCCACAAAATTTTCTCGTTATATGTATTTATCTATTAAAGTGAAATGAAATTAGTATAATCCAATTAGTAGAGTAAAAATGTCTTAGTAGATTTCCACATATTTTAAGATTCTGATTATTACTGTGCTGCAGATCTTATGTGCAGCTGATAGATTGTATCATAAAGAAACAATTTATACAAAGAATTAAATAGCAATTTTAATGTGTTAATGGTGATATCACTTCACTAACAAGAATTAATGAGATATTAACTTACTATCAATTCCTTGCCAGAGTGACTGAACTCAATGCCATTGATAGTACCAAGGAAAGTACAATTAAAACCGATCCACAAAGAACCAGAACTACAAAGAGAAATACAACAAAAACTGTCAGTTGAAAAAATGTGTAATGAAATCAAACTAATGAAACTAAGAGCAAGCAGAAATGAACCAAAATACAAAGACATTGATAAACAAATGGAAATTGAAATCTCAAAATCTTATGATGAAGATCCACTCAACGGCATTTATAAACAATGGAAACAAGATGAGGAGAATGAGGAATGAATATCTCTACAGAGATGGGAGAAAAACAAAAACTGCTTTTCAAACTATGAAGAACAATTAAAAATAGAAGACAGTGAAGAAAATCCGTTCTTTAAGAAAATAAAAAATAACCACATAGAAAAACATGGCGACACCATGCTACCCCAATTTTCAAGTCATAAAAGGAAATCACACTATAGACAAAATCCAGCCCAAAAGCTTGAAAAAAGGGAAATGAAAAATCCTCTAAGACAACCACCATCATTCCAACACACAAATAGACCAACAATCAAACCTTGGATGTACATAAACTATTCTGGACAAAACCAATACCACAACAGAAGAAACAACCACATAGAAAATACATATAAAAACAGAGCAACAAATAGAAGCAACAACTTTGGTGCAAACAGACCACAAAATCGGAACTACAGAAATAACCCCAGACTGAACCAAAGTTAACACATAAAGGACAGAACAACAGATCCAATACAAAAATACATAATAATCACAAATACAGCAACATAAAACATACTGATATTAAAAACAATATAGAGGAACCCCACCATAACCATTTTTTTAGAGAGAAACCAGAACTACATGGACATGAGTTGGCCCACAACCATGAAGAAAATGAAAGTAACATTTCACAAAAATCATTAACCCCCACACAATCAACACCCAAAAACCGAATGTAGTGGAAATGAAAGATGATGCTTCAGAATTCTGTAGAAAACTGAGGCTATAATGTAAAATCATACTTATTATAAAACCCAAGTTGTGTGTGTGTGTGTGTGTGTGTGTGTGTGTGTCTGTTCGTTTAGATATTGGATCGGATTTCCTACATTTTTCAACTGATTTCAACAAAACTTCACAGCACTACGTAAAAAAAATTCCATTTACAAGACAATTGTTTATAATAAAATTCTATTCAATTGGTAGACTCATGACAATTGAAAACAATGTTTTTGTTTGAGTTTGGGTTTGACCAATTCGTAAAAAAAACAAAACAAAACAAAAAAAAATTAATTAAGACATGCGTGTACGTCAACCTTAAACAATAATCTTTGTCAATTTTATTTTTCAGTCTTTATGATGGTCGATACTTGATCTATCTCTTACTGTTACATCCCCGGGCAACGCCGGACTCTACTGCTGGTATATAATAATAATTTAGTAAAAAATACAGTAAAATGTATGGGGACTCACCTTTAATGAGTGATATTGATTGAAGATTATGATAATGAATTAATTGTGCAGTAGGATTAAAATAATTACTTCATAGCAAAGGAGAGGATTTAAAGCTCCTCATGCGTCACCTTTTCAGGTGCTTCAGGAAGAGTCATATCTTTGTGCAAGGTTTTCTTTGTCCGGCTTGAGGAAGATTGTGATGGGAAGTTGCTGTTTCTTCATGGTGGTGAGGAGGGTTTTCTATGTCTACATAGCAGTATTGATGGCATTTTTACATTGGAGGGACTAAAACATATGCTTCAGCCTTCCCTTGCAACTCCTTTGATGTCATAAGTTTGGACAGATGTTCCAATGTCAGGCCCTCCTCTTCTTACTCTGCATCTGTTGTTTCCACCTTTTCTTCACAGGCAGACTTTGTTAACTCCAAACCATCATAGGCTCAGAGTGGGCATCGATGAGGTTGTTGACCTCATCTTACATGATGTCGTCAAAACCTTCACCACCAAGTACCTTTGTCAGTCTTACTGCCATGTTGACATGCTGAATTTCTTCAGGTGAGAAGCCCTTGTTGACCTCATCTTACATGATGTCGTCAAAACCTTCACCACCAAGTACCTTTGTCAGTCTTACTGCCATGTTGACATGCTGAATTTCTTCAGGTGAGAAGCCCTTGTTGACCTCATCTTACATGATGTCGTCAAAACCTTCACCACCAAGTACCTTTGTCAGTCTTACTGCCATGTTGACATGCTGAATTTCTTCAGGTGAGAAGCCCTTGTAGTCATGGACACACTCTTGCCATACCTTCTGCATGCATTGAGGGTTTCTTTTTTCATGTCCTTAAGAGCAGCTTGGATGACTGACAGGCTTGTTGTGATCACAAAGTTTCTCCAATAACCCTTTAACATGAAATTCTCATATGAGTTCACTGTGTCTACACAGTGTTGGAGAGAGTTCAGAGTGTAAAGTGCCTTGAAGATCATGCCTTGATCTATAAGGCTGGATGAGGGAGGTTGTATTGGCTGTGAGGAACTCAACTTGTACTCCATCATAATACATATCCAAAGGCTGGCCACTAGCATTGTTCATAATGAGCAACAACAATTTTGTACCTAAGTTGTGGAGATATTCCTTGGCTTGAGGGATAAAGCATTGATGGAACCAGTTCAAAATTAAGATTTTATGATCCAGGCCTTGGGGCTGTGCATCCAGTAGACAGGCAGCAGGTTTTTATTTTTATTCTTGAGGGCTCTAAGTTTCACGGACTTGTAAATAAGGCCTGGTTTCATCATGACGACAGCAACATTTCCACACATAATGAGTGTCACTCTGCTCTTTTGTGCCTTAAATCCTGGGACTCTGGTTTTGCCTTTCATGATATATGTTCTGGAAGGCATCTTCTTCCAGAATAAGCCAGTCTCATCCATACTGTAAACCTGTTGCAGATTCTATCCCTTCATTGGTGATTTTCATGAAGGTTTTGGGGTACTTCTCAGCTGCTTCTTTGTCAGCAGATGCTGCATCTACATGTAGAGAAACACTTTATTTTAGACCATTTCTTGAAACAGTCAAACCATCCCTTGCTGGCTTGAAAATCTTTAGGCTCCAGTGCTGTCAATAGTCCTGCTTGACTTCAGTGCCTTCTGCTTTGTCTTTTGTAGCAAACTGCTGGTATAATTTCTGGACTTTCTCACATATGCTGTTACTGTCCAAGGGGATGTTTTTCTTCTTGTAGTCAATGATCCACAATGTCAAGGTAGATTCCACTCTGACTATGTGCTTATTTCTCACTGTCATGACTCTTTTGACATTTTCACAGAAACTTACTGCTACAGTATTCCTGATCACTGCCTTGTTCTTCTTTATATAGTGTATCTTAATTTCATTGAAGCCATAATGGCGGCCTACTGTTGCATAAGTTTTGCCTTTCCATAGCATATCCAACATTTGTACCTTCTTCTGGAGTATCAAAACCTTTTTCTGGCACTTAGGTTAATTGCCAGAAGCCTTAGAAGGTTTAGGGAATTTGGGAAGCATCTTAAGGCTTTAAGCAACATACTGTGAAAGACACAACACTCTGAGAAACACTTGAGATAGCTACATACAGTAAACTGGGATGATGTGGGGGCTGATGGACAGCAGCCAATCAGCAGCAAGGAAAAATGATTAATGCTCTTGGATTGGCTACTTTCAAACCTCCAGCCAATAGTGTTTATTTTATATTGATATTTTGCTGAATTTATATTAGTATTTATATTAGAAAATTAGTAAATTATATTGTTATTAATAATTTAGCATTAAAAAGTATGAAAAATATATAGCCATGAAAAAACCATAAAAAAATCATGGGAAATATTTGTGTTTCCAAATAGTTAGGTTCTAAGGAAAATTCTACGAATAACTGAAGCCATGAATGCCGAACCGTGATTATGCAGGGACTGAGTGTAGTAACATTTGAAGTAATAAAATATATAAGGGATCTTTTCAGCACATTTTAATGAATAAAAAAAGCAGTGATTGTTCTTATAATGTGTTCTATTTTGGCACTCATCTCTTTTCCAGATTTTCAAATGCGGTACCCTGGTGGAAAGAAGACCATTTTCTACAAGAAAGCCAAACTTGAGAAATTTGCATTGTATCTAATGCCAGATGGACTTGTCAATCGTGTTAGCATCTACGAAGATACAGGATGTAAGTATTAATGCTTTTCTTTAATTATACAGGCTTGATTTACTTTAGTTTCTGAAATAGTGATTTTCCAAGCATAGCTTAGATGTGGCACAAGGCCGAAAGTAGGGGGCACCTAGTGGGGATCAAACTCACTACTCAGTCGTAATTTTTCTAGCAAGACAATCTTGCTAACCATTACACCACCTCGAGGTGTTCTGATTTTCAAAGCATAGCTTAGATGTGGCACAAAGTTGAAAGTAGGGGACACCTAGTGAGGATCAAACTCACTACTCTCTCATAATTGTTCTAGTGAGACAAGCTTGCTAACCATTACACCGCCTCGGGGTGCCCTAAGATTTTGTTTATATGTATAAACCTAGATGCTAACATTCATGGGATAGAGATTTTCTAAGCATACCTTAGATGTGGCACAATGCCAAAATTAAGTGGTACCCAGTGAGGATCAAATTCACTATTCAGTTGTAAGTGTTTTTTAGTGAGACAAGCTTGCTAACCATTACACCGCCTCGGGGTGCCCTAAGATTTTGTTTATATGTATAAACCTAGATGCTAACATTCATGGGATAGAGATTTTCTAAGCATACCTTAGATGTGGCACAATGCCGAAATTAAGTGGTACCCAGTGAGGATCAAACTCACTATTCAGTTGTAAGTGTTTTTTAGTGAGACAAGCTTGCTAACCATTAAACCATTCAGAGGTGCCCCTTTACTTTCTGACATATAATATGAATCTCTTTCCCTAAATTCCAGCAGTATTTACTCTAGGATTTGTTAAGTTTTGTATGAATAAAGCAAAAGCATTTTAAAAGATAAGACATGAAGAATTATTTGAAATACAGGAAAAGCTTGATTTACATGTGAAAGATATGTGAGTAATCTATAACCTTTACTTGGAACAAACACCCTGTATGTTGACAGGGAATAGGGAATACACAAAAATGGAAAGAGTAGTAAGACAAGGATGTGCTTTATTACTTGATTGGTTCAACCTGTATAGAAAAAGAAATCCTAAAAGAACTAGAAGACCTACCAGGATTTATTATCAGTAGGAGTAATCAAAATGACATAAGATACGCAGATGACCCTTTGCTGATGGTTGGCTGAGAAAGGAAAGCAGAAATAATTCTGAGTCAAGGTAGTAATGGAAATCAAAAAGAAATGATTGTTAACTTTAGAAGATAGAATGCAAAATTGTTAGTAAAAGAGACAGTCCAAAGTCAGAAATACATATTGGGGATATCAGAACCTAGCAGTTACAGATAATAGACTATGGAAGATGGGACACGAAAATCTGAAGGTGCATCGGAATAGTGGAAGATGTCTTTCAAAAACTAAGCTATATATTAAGACATGAGAAGATAGTGTTACAAAGAAAGAAAATCTTGCTGTACTGCCATGTAATATTTAATCTCCTGTTTGGCAATGATGGCTGGATAGTCTCACTGATAAAAAAAAAATTACAACTTGAAGCAATAGAGATATGCTTCTACCAACAAACGTTAAGAATAGCATACACAAAACATGCAAGCTGGAGGGTACGCAGCTAAAACGTGATGAAAAAAAACAACAAAGAAATTAATATCAGTCATCCGATGATTTAAACATAGCATCTGACAAAATTCAGACTAGGTGTGTATTTAAATAAAACTGCAGCGAAGAGTAAAGCTAATGACCTTTGTCAGCATTTGAATTCTGGTAATGATAATGGTAATATTTCCTTATAAGGAAATGTTTGGCATTCATTGACTGAGCAACCAGTGATATTATCTGTTGAAATTTATAAAATCTTTCTGTTAAAACAATTTTTCAGGAAAATAGGTTTCTCAAGTCCACTCACTTGTATTTCTAGTATTAATGAAGATTTCCTTCTTAACCTTTTGTTTGATGTAGTGTGGAATGTCAATATCTAGATCAGTTATTTTTTACTATTTTAACTTAGGGCGTACTTGAGGAATAACTAAAAATCTAGGGCACATTTTAAATGTTAATAAGGAAAAATTAGTCATGAAATTTGAAAATAGAAAATTTTGGTTTAGCATTTGCAAAGAAGATTAGTGGTACAGTATTCATTTAAAGGGGGGTTGTTGTGATGAGATAACCCAACTTCCCCATTCACGATAATGGACGGACTGGTTGCCGATAAAGTACGACCACAGCGAACAGTAAGAAAAAGGTCTCCGTTTGTTAACACCTATTGAGGTTAGCATACTCCTGACTCTGTCTCTGTATTTTGACATACCTACATCCGATTATAAAATTATTATTGAAAACCAACACTCGGGTTTACTTTGTTTATTATATCTTGCACGAGATATAACAGGGGTTTATGAAGAATCTGCTATTTTTTTAGAGGCTGATAATGACTGATTTAAATCCATTTTGAAAGGCAGAGGGCAAAGGATTATCCACCTCTTCTTAAAGATTAAAAAATTTAGCATTCAGTTTAAAAGATCAAATGAAATACTTGACTTAGACATGGAAGTCATGTTCTTGGTGCCTCTAGCTTTTTAAAAAGAAAGATTTTTTTTTTTAAAATATAAAAATAATTCATAAATTATTCTTCTGTTAAACTGGGGTGCACCTGGCTACCTTTCAGGGTACATTAGTTCACCCGGGTGCACTGGTTGAGAAACACAGATCTAGATTATTTTCTTTTTGAGAGTTACATGTGCTATCCATTTTAGTTGTTGCTGCTGTTGAATATCCTCAAATGATGTGGTTTCTGTTATTTGATACAGTTCTTTGTGATTCTGTAGTGCCAGTCCTCAAGGTTCAAAGAAGAATGGTCCTCATTAAGATCTACAGGTTTCATTCACTCAAAGCCATGAAAGTCGTATACAGCTGATAGTTTAGATATTTCTGAACAAGATTGTTGCCATGCATGATATTCATATGAACGTCTTGATCTGATGAGACCATTTAAGGATATGACTTGAGGTTTTAGGGTTAAGGTTTTGTAGCAGTTTATGGTATGAGTGAAACTACCTGAAACACAACCTGTTCTATGTTCAATTACCTTCTCTCCTATACTGAATTTGCTATAACTAATCCATAAACTGAGGTATTTGAAGTGTTTGGTATCTACTAATTCTTAAATTTTTATGATTTATTGACTAGGTAACATCACTGTGTTCATGTCAATTCCAAATCATAATTTCTGTTTTGGAAAAGTTTATCTCAAGTCCTATTTCATGGAATATTTGATTGGGGATGTTGATTTTCTGTTCAATATCATTCTTATCTCAACTTTGAATATATATGTGATCAGCATATACTTCATCATCATCGCTACATTGACCTCAGGAGGGGAAGCACAGTTGTTACTTTCTATTAGAAGATTTATTTGTGATATGGTATGGAATGCTGAAATGATCTGTGCTTTAATATGTTCAGGGTATAGTCGAGGAAAAGATTAAACAGACTGAAAACTATTTACTCCTTAAAAAGCATATAAAAAACAATACATCACAGGAGTGTTATTAATAAACAACCGTCCATTTTGAAAACTTGTTATACATGAAACAGCACTATTAATGGTTAAATAACATTAAAATATGTTATTTTTTATTGTATTAAAAAGCACGTTAAAATCGTGTATTCTTACATATATAAGAAATGTAATATGCATATATATATATATATATATATATATATATATATATATATAAAATATTTATTCAAAATTATAACATATGCATTTTATAACATCACTACAAAGATTTCAACACTTTTGGTGTCTTATCAAGTGATGGTGTTGATGTAAAAAAAAACAAAACAAAAAACCCTGTACTTGGATATACATGAATATATATATATATATATATATATATATATAATTTCTAACAAAAGCTTTAAATATCAAAACCCTGGGCAAACCTTTCATAAATCAGAAATTTCATGGTGCATAAATTTATTGTATATACACAAACATTATTATGTGTTGAGAAAGTTTAAAATTATTAAGTTGACAGATTTAGCATGTGACTCATTTTTGATTATCCAATAAACACAAGAAGATCATTTATTTTCTTTTTCTAATAAAAAATTGGCCTGGATTTTGTCTTTATCTGAAATAATTTATCAGATAAGATCTAAGGGAAATAAGTGGGAGTCAAGTTAGAAAATTTCATACAAATATAACTTCCTTTGTGATGGACTAATAAGTGTTTTCATTTCTTGAACAGATTTTATAAATTCATTATATGTAATGGACATGTGGTCAAGAGGTTTGCATTTCTGACCATGAGACCCAGGTTTGAATCTCACCATAGTTGCTTTTTCAGGAAGGTGACTTCTTGATGTTATCACCCTGGAGAGGTGATGAAAGTGCCTGCAAACCATACTATTGGCTAAGCCATTTAAGTGAATTTGTATGTTATTTGTTGTGCTAACTTGAAGTCACAACTCATCATGACCGAGGGTTTGAGTGTGCTAAATTGTTTATCATGCCAGATGATGTGCTTCGACCCAGAATCTGTAACTAAGTTCTGCTCAACATAGTTGCAGTATAAATCACAGGTAGGTGTTGAACAAACATAAATATATTTGAGCAAGCGTCTGCAAGAGAGATTGTCTAACTACCCTAGCAGATATATTTTTAAAAAAGTTTTCCAAAATTTATATATATATATATATATATATATATATATATATATATATATATATATATATGTTGGCTGTCTGGAAAGCATCTACATATTTAATAGTAATGAAAAAAATAACCAACTTCAAGCAGTGGTATCTTTGTCTTCATACACTTATCTCTATATCTATTCTAATAACAGATTTAAATATATAAAATATTTTGTATCTGTCTATATTTCTGAGATGAGTTATTATGTACATTATTTACATTATTTGGACTATTGTCGTCATCTTTGTTGTCATATTTATTACAACGTTTCGGCCGTTGTACACTTCGGCCTTCTTCAGGTGGTTGGAATGTCAAAATAAAGGGTTAAGTTCAACATTCCAACCACCTGAAGAAGGTTAGAATGTAAACGTCTGAAAACGTTGTAATAAATATATATATTCAAAGATGAGGACAATAATCCGAATAATGTAAATAATGAATTAAACTAACTTTTTTGAAATAATCTTTGAAATCCTCTTTTGGGATTTCATCATCAGTTGCCTTGTTGTTTTCTTCATAATCTCATCCATGCTAGTCCAATATATAAACTTAGGTGATCATTAGGCCATGTGTATATATCATCATCATTATAATCATCAGTCCCCTGGCTGGGTGTGGTCATCGGATTGCTGTGCACCTGACTAGTTCCTTCCCCATATCTGGGTTGGAAGCTGGAGAGGTATTCCTTAATACATAGTGTGTCTTGGATATATAGAGCTGATAGTCTAACCATTTCCAGGTAAAACCACAGCTGATTTTTTCCAACTTGAAAACATGCCATGGTCCCTGACACATGGCCATTGATTTGATCAGGTGAATGTTTACTTCAGTCTATGAAACTCTCCACTCCTCTGTCTCTCTCTCTCTCTTTCACTCTCTCTCTATATATATATATGTGTGTGTGTGTGTGTGTGTGTGTGTAGTAAAGGTAACATATCTGTTGGTATATAATCCAAGCGGATCCTAGTAATATAAAATATTAAAACTGATTCACAAAAAGGGCTCAATGTATTTATTAATACTGAGCAATATAATTAATAAACAATAAAATCCAAAATTACCTCATATGGGGAATAGCCTATTTTGGCAGACGAAGATATTGGTTGTCTGTCTTATCAACCCTGGTGTGGATTGAGTTTCTGTCTATATAGATAAAGGTGGGGGAAGGAAGTAGAATTTAACTGTGAAAGACAAAAAAAATCAACCTGTCGAAAAACTAATACAAAATTTATCCTTTTGAATGTTTCAGTCAGACGAAAGGCATGAGACAGGGATCAAGGGAGAGTGGAAGGTATTTGTCTTAAATGGAAGAATTTTTATAAAATTAAATCTGAATATTAAACTTATGCCATTAATTTGGGGTTATATGAAGAATAAAATATTAAATAGAAGTAAAAAGGGGTCTAAAAATAAATTTAAAATATATAGATAAAAGGATGTAAGGGATTAATGGAAAAAGACTTCCATTAAATTAAAGTAGGGCAAAGTTTATAAATATAGTGTAAAGAGGTTATAGAGGTGGGTAAATAAAATATAGAAATTAGAAGTAGTTATACTGTCAACATTTGAAGAGTTAGAGGGGAGTGAATATTATGGAAATATGGTAACTAATTAAGTTAAACCCATATTATGGAAATTTGAATTTGTTTTTATATTGACATTTTAACACTAATTCATTCCTCTGATTCAATAGTTGGCTTTGATTATTGTATTTTATTATTCTAATTTTTTCTTCTAAACATAAGCCACACCTATCTCTAAGACTATTAGGAGTATGTACAGAACCTCCCAATAGTCTTAGAGATAGGAGAGAGAATAATAAAAGAACAATTAAGGAAAGAGGACAATAAAAGAACAAGAATTAAGAAGATAAGATAATGATTGATATGGCATTTAAATTTTTGAAAATCATAGTTGACTGAAATGCTGGAAGCTGGAAAAAAGTTCCACAGATGAGAAGTGTGAACGAAGAATCTAATAGAATATAACTTAAGGTTACATCAAGCTATTTCAACTGTAAAATGATGAAACCTTGTCACCAATCTAGTACTGAACTTAAATTCATAAAGTCTAGGTATCAAAGAGGAAAGTTTACCAGAATATTTACCATGAAAGTATTTACAGAACAGGAACAAGGAAGCTACAATACAGTAGTAAGAAAGCAACCGAAGTCAAGATGCCTGGTCAGGATGAGCAACATTGCAGATTCTCCTATGAATTTTACCCAAAAACCTGTAAATATATATAGCAGGAGCACCAGACCAGATATATAGCTATCAGTGAACCTGTTTTATTCACACACCTCTGCATATTGCCCAGCATGTATTTATGAATATTGACTGGTATGTGTTGCTTGATCCATGCTTCCAGCCTTTTACTAGTTCTATCATACTGATATTTAAATTGGGAAATTGCCAAACTAATAAAATAGGAAGACAGAATATCCTTCCGAATCAGTCTCAATATTGATCAGGGGCCAAAAATAATATCTATATTGACAGACATCCTCATCATAATTCCCATCATTGCCATGTTTTTTGTTTTTGTTGAGACAGGACCAGGATTAATCTTGCACAAAGCAAGCTGGATCCTGTCGGACAGAGCATCTCAGTTTACCTATCCACATATGCCTGTCAACATAGTGAGACTTGTCATAATAATTTAAGGAAAGTTTTTACACAACCACATGCTCTTCCTGAGAGTCAACTCAGGCATTTAGGGTAGGTCAAGTACACAGACTGTGTTTATCGAGGCACCATCTCTAGGAAGAGTTTCCATTCATGGTTTGAGGCCACATTCTAGACTTATATATATATTTGTCTGATGATCGCAAATAGTGTGAAACCCAGGGTCACAAACTCACATCAATCCAACTAAATATATTAGTTCTATTACTGATATTGAGCGCTTTCCAATAAGTACCAGATGTATATAATATATAAATAATATATATAAAAAAATTGCATACATACATACATACATACATACACACACATACATATATATATATATATATATATATATATATATATATATATATAATAAATATATATATATATACACACATTTCAAATATACATATATATATATATATGAAATGGACAAATCCGACAATTATTTTAAGACATTTTTATGTTTATACATTCTTTTTTATAGATACAAATATTTAAGTAAATGCTCTGTTTATAATAAACAGTATTAACAACATTTACTGGCCTGAATGTCTGAGAAATTGTCATAGAAAATATGCACCCTCCGACAGGAATTTAACCTGTATCCTATATGGAACCATCATATAACCTGACGTGCTTTTATCGATTTCACCACAGAGGAGCATTCGGTTAGCAAGGTTGATTTTACTGTTTTTAAATTACAATCTTCCATGAATCTCTCACGTACATTCATATCTGCTCAATGCGTATCCAAATGTAAACAAATGACGTCACACATTATGAAATGGACAAAGTCTGACAATTATTTTAAGACATTTTTATGTTTATACATTTTTTTTTATAGATACAAATATTTAAGTAAATGCTCTGTTTATAATTTAATAAAAAAAGAATGTATAAACATAAAAATGTCTTAAAATAAAATAAATAAATATATATATATATATATATATATATATATATGAATAGGATTAATGCAAATAAAATTTGTTACTTAGCAGATTGATATATTTAGCACCTTAATGAGTGTTAAAGAATATGAGAAAAACTACTACTAAGTAGTGAGGACAATAAGAGAACAAGAATTAAGATGGCAGAAGATAATTTTGACATTGCCTTTAAACTTTTGAAAGTTGACTGGGAATCTAGCAGCTGGAAGAGAGTTCCACAAGTGAGAAGTTAGATAGAAAAAAACTGTTAGCATAGACCTGGTTACATCTAGATATTTGCCACTGTAAAAAAATCCAATCATGCAGTAAAACATTGAACTAGAGTTGTTACCACCCTGGTATATCAGGTCTATGATAACAGAATGAAATATTTGTTTGATTTTTCTCAATGAAAATTATTTTAGATGTGAATATTAATTTGGCTCTTTGAATTAAATTATTAATGATATGAAATTTATCTCTCTGGGCATTCATTTTTATAGTTTAGAAGGTAAGAGTTGGAACTGAATGACCTTTTATGCAAGGAAGTTGTGAAGCTGTGACTGCCATAAATATGTCAAAAAAGGGTATTTTTCAAAAAATCAATATTCTGCTCATAAAGGAATTTAAAAACAATGTGTTTTGAAAATTTCAAATTTTGTCATGTTTATGACATATGGCTCGATATGTCAAGCTACATTTAATCCTGTTTAAAAAAAAATATATATAAAAGAATGTTAAACTCATTAAAAAATATTAAATCTCTTATTAAGCACAACCAAGATGATGACTAATGTTAGTTGAGTGCATGGTTAATACAGCATGAATTCTGGCCAGTTTGTTGACAGGCATCAACCACACTTGCAAAAGATTATTCACATTTTGTAGAAAAAAAATCAATAAATACAATAGGCACAAAAAAGCAAGTAAAAAATATTCTTTTTCAGTTTTCATACATATTTTTTTGCTTATATTTGGCAATAAACTAAACACTTGTACCATCCTTTGAGGATGCACTGTTAATCTTTCATAAAGAAGTCAGCTTTGTCTTTTTAAAGCAAAAACTTAAAAAAAAATATTATGGATATGCACAAATGGGTCTGACAAAGCAGAATCATCCAGCAGAAAGGCCTCTGATTAGGAGTTTGTGAGGAGCATAGAACCACCTCTTAATTGCTGTTGTTCACAAATCCACTCTGACCCAGAGTGGTAGCAACTGTTAGGGTCCCAGCTATGGGCAAATAATTACCTCCACCCCCAAATTGGGGTCAAAACATTATGAAAGTGTAAAAATAGATTTTTATAGTAAAAATTATCAGCAATACATTTTTGGAAACAAAAATATTACCAGCAATACATTTGACTCTCAACAAAAACCCTCTTTGCAAAAGTACGTCAACGAAACCTGGTCTACAAACTGATTTCTTACAAAGCCATATTCTATTTATATGAACCTTTTCTAAACATCTTGTCAGCATTAAATAACTCATTGAGGTGTTGATATACTGGAAAACAAAATAAATATTTATAGTAAAATTATCAACAATACCTATTTATAGTATATATTTAGTTGAAATCATAAAATTGTGTTTAAAGTATTTGGATTTCAGCATTAAATAACTGATACAGGTTGATATGCGGCTAAACAAAATCAACCAACCAGATTCTCTATAAACCCTCTTTACAAAGATACATCAATGAAACCTGATCTCCTACAATCTGATTTCTTATAAAGAATACATATTTTATTCATATGAACCTATTCTAAAAGTCCTGTTGGCATTAAATAACCACTTTGGGTTGATATGCCATAAAACAAAATAAATAAATGCAAAGCAGAATCTTTGTTTAACTCAAAAGGAATTTTATTAAAATGATAAAAATAGACTCATTAAAAGAAGAAGAAAATTTAAAACAAAACCGTGGAGAGTAACAAAAAGAAAAAAAAAAGGTACCATTTATTGGAACAGATCCAGATCCAGGACTTTTTCTCTTCTGTCAAAGAGACCCTTTCCTGATTGACCATATCTTCAGGGTTGTAGCCATACTCACCTTTGTTTTGCCAGTTGCTGTTGATGAGGTTATTTAACCCACAGTTGGAGTTTTTTTGAATTCAGAGTCGTTCTTCTCCTAGACTAGTTGCCACCCAAGGCTATATAGGACCTAGTCTGTCCTGCTATTTACCCATATCTGGAGAGAGAAGAAATGGGTTCATACCTTACCCAAGGGTATTTGCATGTAAGTAAACTTAGCTAGAATTTAAACTTGGTTCACTTATTTCTCATTCTGACTGCTATCCATTACACTATATATTGAATAAACAAATACATGCTTTGTTGTATTGTAAGCTCTTTGGTACCCAGTGGTTAGAACAGTTGGTATATCTAGCAAACTGGAATGTTCTATTCTGCCACTTAGGCAATCCGATTTTCTGAGTCTCGGTTGGCTGCTGATTCTAGTGTTGATATTGTGATAGATAAATATCCATCATTCACCATTATGTTTGCTTGAGTACAGAGCTGTGTTGAATTACAGCTTGCTCACTCCTGTCTGTCAACTGGATGCTAGTTTGAAACCTTCCTACAAAGTTGATTATCACAATAATTCTACACTATATATATATTACAAAAATATTCGAGTAACAAAAAATATTACTGTAAAATGGTAATATTGAAATACTACATGATTAATGAAAAATTATATTGAGGATGTGAGCATTCAAGAAAAAAAATGTGACAATGTTGCAAGCCTAGGCTGATTGGCCACTGTCTATTTACATATACCATGGATTGGTGATGTGGAGTACAAGACTTACTTCCATGTGAGTGAAAACTGTTATCTGTCATCTACCTTCAATGATGACTCTCTACAATTTCCTGTCCTTTGTAGTCAGGCCTGCTACATTTAACACATAAGCCAATACAACCTGCTGCATGGATGGGTGGTTGGCACTTAAACCAGCTCTCTGCCTGGCTTTTCTGCTGGTGACAAGGGTAGCATATCACCTCATAGGACAAAAAACAATATATGTTAAAGGTTGGATTAGCTTCTTATAGGAGCCAATGGCTAAAATGTACACCGGACTTAGTATAAAATTAACAAAAAAAATGAGAAAAACAACAGTAAATTACTGAAAATTTCTGGATGAGTGGACAGAACAATTACAAAAAGGTTCATCTATGAAACTCTGGAGTTGAGGTATTGAATATAATATCAGTCTGCTAAGTGACAAATTTTATTTGCATTAATATATATATATATATATATATATATATATATATATATATAGAATGAGAATATATATATATATATATATATATATATATATATATATATATATATATATATATATATATATGTATATATATATATATATATATATATATATATATATATATATATATATATATATATATATATATATATATATATACACACACACACACACACATATAAAGCTAGGATGTGGTCTGAAGCCTTGAATAGCAACCTTCCTAGAGATGGTGTCTTGATAAACACGGCCTGTGTACTTGAACTACCATAAGTGTCTGAATTGACTGTCAGGAAGAGCATCTGTCTTTGTAAAACCTTGCCTCAAATTATTATGACAAGTCTCACTATGTTGACAGGCATATGTCAAGAGGTAAGCTGAGATGATCTGTTAGGCAGGGACCACCTTTCTTTGTGCAAGATTAATCCTGGTCCTGCCTCAACAGAAACACAGCAATGCTGATAATGACGATGTCTGTCAATGACATCCTCATCATCATCTGACCAATGTTGAGACTGATTCCAAAGGATATTCTACCTTCCCATCTTATTCATAAGTGCAAGCTGGGCAATTTTCCTAGGTACGAGGATACAACAGGCTCAGTGATAGCTATACATTTAGTCTAGTGCTCCTGAGTTTTTTTGGTAAAATTCATAGAAGAATCTGTGATGTTATTGGTCCTGACCCAGCATCTCATTTTCTATAAATACTTTCACGGTAAATATTCTGATAAACTTTCCTCTTTGATACCTAGACTTTATAAATTTCAGTTCAGTACTAGATTGACAATAAGGTCTCATCATTTTACAGTTGAAAATAACTTGATATAACCGTAAGTTATATTCTATTAGCTTCTCTGCTCACATTTTTCATCTGTGTAACTTTTTCCCACCTTCTTGCTTTCCTGTCAACTATAATTTTTAAAAATATAAATGCAACATCAGTCTTTATCATGTCTTTTTAGTTCTTATCTTTTATTGTTCTCTCTCCTTAATAGTGTATTTTTTTTCTCATATTCTCTAACACTCGGTAACCTTTTGTGTTCTAGTAACTTTATTGCCTTCCTTGGGGTGAAATGATTAGTAAAAACACTATTTGTTAATTGAAATAGCAATGTCCTTTGTCTTATGGCCAATATATGATCTCAGTACTGAAAGTACATTATATACATTATTTGGACTATTGTCCTCATCTTAGTCACTATATTTATTACAATGTTTCGGCCGTTGTGCGCTCCGGCCTTCTTCAGGTGGTTGGAATGTCGAACTGAACCCTTTATTTCGCTCACTGGGGTAGACTGTTCTAGTTCCACGTTCCATGTTTTTAATGGATGTCAGTTATCAGTTATCACCTGTTAATTTTCCCTCTGAAAGTTCTCCACTGCCTTAACTGGGTATTGAACTCAGACTCTTTGGGTCCTGTCACTGGATCTAACTAACATCTTTATCCACTGTGCCATGTGTCCTTGAACCACATTCCACCTGAAGAAGGCCGGTCTCGTAAAATTTTGTTGACGTTGTAATAAATATGGCGACAAAGATGAGAACAATAGTCCGAATAATGTAAATAATGTACGTAATACCTCATCTCAGAAATATAGACAGTCATTTAAAAGTATTGGAAACTCTTTACATTAAGTCCTACCAGTCATCTCTCTGTCAACAGAAGGAGTGGTTTGTGGGCTTAAATGTAATTAGTCTATAAGTATTATATTTTCTTTCATATAACATTTGTTTTTGGGTTTCCATTTTTAGTCGTTGTGCATATTTTTATCCTTGACCTTAGCTCTGATAAGGGCCAATAAACTGGTTTAGCTTTATTCTTTTGTTAATTGTATTTTGATATTACTGTTTTACAGTAATATTTTTTTGTTACCGTTCTTTTTTTTGTTATGAATTTTCTTCTTGTTTTAACATTTCCATTTTTTATTGCTTTAATGGAATTTTGTATCCCTGCAAAAAATATTTCAATAACAGAAATCTATATGCACAAATATATCTAGTATAACAAAGTTTACTTAATAGAATTTCTCACAGCACTGGGCCTTACCTGGCAGTGCTTATTTCCTCTTTTAATCACATGCAAAAGGTTGAATTGTGTTAAATGGTACCAGTAATGAGAAGCAATACTTGACTGGAACCGATCTATTGGGAGATATGGATTCATAACTTTTTGCAAGGGCATTAATATGAATTGTGAACAAACTCCAACTGACGACTGTAAGGCAAATTCTGCACGTCCTTAAACATGGATATTTTAGGGAAAATTATGGCAAAGCGGAAAAGTTTTTGTGTAACATGTTTTATCCTTTAGGATTTCATCGGTCTAAAGTAATATTTATGTTGGCCGAAGGAGAGAGGACTCTAGTAGTTTTAAATTTGAATTTAATTTTCTTTTTGTGCATATAGTCTAGTCGATTTCTTTTAGTTTTTCTTTTTGTTAATGCTTCCATCACTTTAGTTATTAAATATCTGTTGTAGCATACCTACGGAAAATAATGGGTATGTCCTTATTCACATAAATACAGTAGTAAATACTGTATGTTGGTCTCCAGTTGGAGATTAATTGTGGAATTCACTTGACTCACTTCTAGCAGTTGACTACTTCTTCTATGTGCCACTGATGAATCTTATATGTGTTAGTTCATGTCCTAAGTATTATTGTTCATTACCAACCTTCATTTGATTATTCTATTCAGTAACCTTCCCTAGGTTACAACAATATCACACATTGTGATAATAGAAGACCTGACAACAAAGGCAAAATTTTGTAAGAACCTGGATATAAATTTACTTTGGATGGGTTAGTAATTAAAGCACTTTCTATACATTTTCCTTTTAGTAAATTTTATCTCTTAATTAGAGCAGTATTTATTAAATCAAAATTATGGTCAAACTCATTATGGTTAGCAACTAATGCATTGATGGTGTTGTTTTGTAAAAGATCCCTTTTGTGTTCATATTATCTTTTATTTAAATTCCTTGAGGTTTCTTCTATATATTCCTTGTGGCAATCATTACAGTTGGTAGAATAAATTGCTCCTTCAAGATTTAACTTATTTTGTTTTGTATTAATTATGCTTTTATTGTTTTAGTAGTAGTTGTAGCAAATGTTATGTTAAGTTGAGATAAATTCTTTTCAATTGTAGTTGTGATAGAGTTGTTGGGTAGAACAATATATTTTGATTTGTTGGGTTTGTCAGGAAGATCAACTTTTCTTTTTTGAAATATTTTATGAGCCTTTTGTTTTGTGTTGAATATGAAATAATTTGGTTATTGGAAGAGATTAAAAGTATTTTCAATGTATTTCTCCTCTTCATGTAAATATTCAGAGTGCTCTTATATATAGATATGCAAATGTAACTTTTTGACATCTCATATTGCAAATATAGCTTAGAAATAGTTAATTGTATAAATAATCTGAGAATTTATAAAAAGCAGGCATCTCTATTGACTGTCTATTCAAACATTGGTATGCAGTATAATATTTGAAGAAATAAAATAAAAATGTTGGATTAAAAATAAATCTATTAATTCATATATATATATATATATATATATAATAAATAATAATAAATCTATTTATTCTTTTATATATATATATATATATATATATATATATATATAATATAAAAGGCTCAAACACTAATATTCCATGGTTATAATTTATTACATTGGAATCATAATCATGGTCCAATTCATCAGACCTACAAATTCAAATATATATATATATATATATATAATATCTTAACATTTCCCATACAGAGAAATTAAGACACATATAAAAAAGCAAACAGTAAATGAAAGGGGTGAACAAATAGAAGATCCCCAAAATGGAGATGGTACAGCCCTGGTAATATGTCTTATGTTTCTATTTAAGATACATGGAAATTTATACCATCTCCTGTGTTGTAGCATACCTATGGACGATAATGGGTATGTCCCCATTCACATAAATACAGTAGTAAATACTGTAT
Source organism: Acanthosepion pharaonis (assembly GCA_903632075.3). Taxonomy (NCBI): domain Eukaryota; kingdom Metazoa; phylum Mollusca; class Cephalopoda; order Sepiida; family Sepiidae; genus Acanthosepion; species Acanthosepion pharaonis. Next base: position 58,576 of record CAHIKZ030001465.1, on the reverse strand, counting down.
GTTGGTCTGCAGATGGAGATTAATTATGGAATTCACTTGACTCACTTCTAGCAGTTGACTATTTCTTCTACACGCCACTGGCAAATATTATGTGTTGTTCTTGTCGTAAGTATTATCGTTCATTTGATTATTCTATTCAACCTTCATGTGATTATTCTATTCAATAACCTTCCCTAGGTTATAACATCCTGACACTCAATCTCATACCCCACTCCATTATGAGCTATGCTGCAACTGACTATTCTCACCAATGGGCTGTCATGTGAATCTCAGGAGCCCCTTAAGACTTAAGTAAATTCCTTCTGTTAAAAGAGAGATAATCACATTCTCTATGCCTGAAACCATCTTTATAAATATTTACATTACATTTTCTTGTTTAATTTATGGAAATTATTCAGAAATCAATTTGTTTACAATGTTTTGCTGAATTTGTATGAATGGAAGTAAAGTAAAATAAAATATATATCTTATTGTGAGTGAGCACATTGAATTCCTTATCATACATGTCCTGTCCAGCATCTGTTTCTGAATGGGATTGTCTTCTCTTAACTTGTGCGCTAAACTGATGAACTCCTGTTGAACTTTGTACAAACTCCTATCTTTCAGGTTCTGGATATGAACTACCAAATCCATTGCTTGTTTTTTCTGAATTAATAGTTTCCACAAGACATTAAAACCTATGCTATGTTTTCTATTTGAGTTTTTGAGCATTGTATGTGCATAGATTCTTTCAACTTGCCTATTCTCTTTGTCTTATTATTTTGACTTAATTTCATAAAGTTTGGTCCGCTCCCAACTACATAAGCACCAGAAATTATGTCACTGAGAGGGGAAACACATGCTCTGTTAGAAAAAAGGATTTTGATGATATTCCAAACTAACACCAGAGAATAATTAAAACACTTTGCCTAATATTTTAGACATTAATAAATATTTGTCTTTTTAATCTTGAATGATTATTTTAAAAGCTTACGTGATATTATTACTTTGCAAATGCATCTATCTATCTAAGTTTATTTTTATCTTTCAATCTATCTATTCCAGTTTATTTTTATTCTTTCTCAGTCTATTCTTATCTATCAACTGATTTCAGTCTATTCATATCTATCTAGCAATGTCGAGCCTGGTCAGTATTAAGTTTGGATGCACATCGTGGATAATGGATTGGAATTGGAAATTGGAGAGCTGAGTTCCAATAACCAATTGGATTTGTTATATTCACTTATGTGCAAGTATGCTTGGGAATGGTAAGAATGCACCTCTTCTCCCCTTAGCTATGGGTTAATTAGTAAAACTTGTAGCAGTAAAAGTCATTATTATCTCCAAAAAATTCATACAATCTGAAAATATTTTCTGGTTTTAAATAACTGGCAGGTGTCCCCCAGGGTTCCATACTTGGTTCTACTCTATTTTTAATTTTCATTAATGAACTTCCTGATGACATCAGCTGCCAACTTGGTATCTATGCTAATGACACAACAATTTACTCTTGCCTCAATAGTAAGGCTTATCAGTCTGATGAGGTCAAAATGGCAGCTGATTTCCAAAACGACCTCAAGTCCATCATTAACTGAGACAAAAGATGGCTTGTTAATTTTAACACCTCCAAAACTATACTTCTCTCCATTAATCATCTGAGAGATCCTTGCTGCCTTTCATCAGCATGGCTGATGCTATCCTTCAGGAAAGTGACTCATTGCTCCTTCTCTGACTCACGTTCTCAACTGATGTGAAGTGGAAAAACTATATTGAATCCATTGTTAGGTCAGCTGCCAAGAAAGTGGGTTCACTATGCTGGGTGAGACAATTTTTCTCTCCAGTACCTATCTTACATATCTATAAGTCTACCATTCGTCCATGCTTAGAATATTGCTGCCACATATGGTCCAGGCTATTTACCTTGAGCTCCTTCATAAAATCCAAAGAAGAATCTGCAATATTATTGGTCCTGATCTGGCAGGTCAGCTTTAGTCACTTTCCTGCTGCTGTAAGGTTGCCTCTCTATATATTTTCTATAAATACTTTCATGGTAATTGTTCAAATGAACTCTTCACTATGGTACCTAAACTTTATGAATTTAAGTGCAGTATTAGGCTGGCATTAAGATCTCATCAATTTACAGGAGAGCTGGTTAGATGTAGCCATAAGTTCTATGCTAACAGTTTCTTTTCTTACACTTCTTGCTTGTGGAACTCCCTTCCAGCTCCATGCTTTCCAGCCAACTTTAATCTGTAAAAATTTAAATGCAATGTCAATTGCTATCTGCTGTTCACCTGATTACTTTTGTCATTTTTTGCTTATCATTAATGTTTCTGTTCCGAATTTTTCTACACTATTTAACCCCTTGTGTTTTAGTGGCATCACTGCCTTGCATGTGGTGATTCAGATTTAAAAAAAAATATAAAATTGATAAGCCATAAAATACAATTAATAATCAAGAAAATCTGAACATTTAATCTTAGTGCAATTAAATTGTTATATCACAAAAACCATTGCCATTCAAGTAGTAATAGTTTTTTTATATGAAAGTAAATTAATTTCTTTTTCAAATGATACCAAAATTTAGCCTCCTTAGTATTACTGGTTTGAAATATCATTATGAGGTCTTGGAAATATTCAACTTTTACAAAGTTGCAGATTTCTGGTGCCTTGAGTTGATCATGTGATGAGTGTTAATGCTGCATGTTAAAGTACAATGCTGGCCAATTGCAGGCCTATTCAGATGCTCCCAAACTTTAAGTGTGTGAAGTTTATGAGCACATTTAGCCATCTCTGACTTTAAAGGAATAAACTGATATTCATGCTGATGTTATCCTCAAAAAGAAAATATATTTTAATGTGTTCAAAATTTCTAGCTGTTGTACAAACTATAATAAAGAGTTTACTTTTTAGATTTGTATCAAAATTTATTTGCAAAAAGAGAGGATGATAATCTTTGGCATATACTTAATGAGAATCTATAGAATGTTTGAAAAAAAAAGTTTTATATAATCGAAAATTGCTATATTCATTAGTCAGAGGCTATAAGTACTTAAATGATCTTTCTTTGACCTAACATTGTTAGGTTTTCTTTCTTTCTGTATTCTATTTTTGAATGAACTCCAGAGTTCAAGCAGATGCCTATTAATGCTTGTAGCCTTGTACTGCTGTTTTAAGAAGGAGAAAAAAGACAACCATTGTCTTCCGGTATATTGGATGTTAATTAAAGGAAATTTTATTTCTGTTTTTTTTTTTTTTTGTTGTTTTGTAGCTTTTGTATTCATGGCTAACCACATAGACTACAAAAAAAAAAAGAAAAAAATTTTATGTAGAAACCAGCAGAGGTTTCAATGAAGTGCAGCCCATTCAAGTTTCATTATTTGCTATGTTCTCAAAAAAATAGTGAGCAAGATTCTTCAGTGTGTACTATATAGTGCACTTCAGGTACAATGGGTTGAGTAATGAGGAATGGTTGACTTTTCTTTTTATTTAAATTTCATTTTCATTTAATAATCCCAAAAATACTGGTTCTTATAATTTAATAATAAAAATCTTTTCATTTAAATACTAGCTTTAATAATCTGATAAATATTGGCTTTAATAACCTGATAAATACTGGCTTCTATAATCTAATAAATACTGGTTTTAATAATCTGATAAATACTGGCTTTAATAACCTGATAAATACTGACGTTAATAATCCAATAAATACTGCTTTAATAATCTGATAAATACTGATTTTAATAATCTGATAAATACTGCTTTAATAATTTGATAAATACTGTCTTTAAGAATCTGATAAATACTGACTTTAATAAAGCAATAAATATTTTAATAATCTGATAAATACTGGCTTTAATAACCTGATAAATGCTGACTTTATAAACTCAATAAATACTGACTTTAATAATCCAATAAATACTGGTTTTAATAATTCGATAAATGGTGGCTTTGATAATGTGATAAATACTGGATTTAATAATCCAATAAATACTGACTTTAATAATGCAATAAATATTTTAATAATCTTTAATAATCCAATGAATACTGGCTTTAATAATCTAAAAATAAAAATCTTTTCATTTAAATACTGACATATTTAAATGAAAAGATTTTTATTTTAAGTCTTCAATTTCAATCACAATTTTTTTAACCTGTAATTTCATGAAATAAGGAAAGTGTAAGACATTTACACATCTATTGAATTATTCCTTATTCAGATTTGTTACATTCACTTATGTGCAAATATCCCTTGCAAAGTTATAAATACATTTACTCCTCCATAGGTATGGGTTAAATAGCAGGACTTGTATCCTGAAAAAAATCATTTTTAGACTCAAAAAATTGTTAATTAAATATTCACTATCAAAAAAAGAATTATTCTTTTAATCGAAAATATGTTTTGGCTTTTAATAATCCACAAAGCATTGATAAGCCATAAAATATAAATCAGTTAATCCCCTTCCTCAAATCCATCCTGAGCATGACATTAAACTACATCTGTATCCTGGGTAAGATGATAAACTACGTCCAGCAGCAAGGCCTCTGATCAGGAGTTTTTGAGAAGCTTAGAAACACTTCTTAATTGCTGGTGTTTCCAGGTCCAACCTGACCTCGAGTGGTAGCACCTGTAAGGGTCCCAGATATGGGCAAATAATTAACCCCTAAACTGAGGTCAAAACACTATAAAAGTGTAAAAATAGGTTTTAATACCAGAAATACTTTTTTGTAAAAAATTATTACCAGTAATACATTATTACCAGCAATAGATTTTTGAAGAGAAAAAATATTACCAGCAATACATTTTTGGAAAAAATTTTACCAGCAATAAAAAATTTTCTTGGCATTAAATAACCCATTGAGGTTGATATGCCATAAAACAAACCAAACCAAACGTTCTTCAAATCTCATTGATTGGTATTAAAGAACGAGAAATAACAGAAACCATATCAGTTGAAGACTACCAACAATGGCAACAACTAAAATGGATAGCACATGTAACTGAAGGAGAAAATAATGACATAATGAAGATGTTATAATCTTCCTAAAACCAGATCTCCTGATTCATGGTACACAAATTTCCCCCCACTGGCTGGATGTGAATGTTCCAAAACCCCAAAAGGAACTAAAAATTCTGTCAACTGCACATCAGCTCTGCACATAGTTTCCATTTTACTTACACATGCAAAGGAAAATACAATCCAGATTTTCCATCCAATACCATCCACTCCTGCCTCAAGAAACAAAATAAAAAAATTGAAGTTGATCCTCGCCTAAGGAAAGGACATAAAAGCCTATCAAAGGGGCATCTTCAGAGCCAGTCAGCACAAAAGACAAGATTCACACACTCATCAGAACATGACCTCTCACCTCCAAAGACAACATGCTGTCATCACAGTAAGTCACAACTCACCTTCTCTCACTTACCGTACGCCTCTGTGGACGACTTTATAATTCTACTTACCCTTTTCTTTCAACGAGTGAAATTTACACTAATTCACCATTTGTTGTATTTTTTGTTAATACAATTATTTATTTCTTAAACCTCCTTTGTTCTGCCACCACACACTTAATATAACAAAGATGGTAATGTTCCACATTACTAAGGCTACGGTGGACCCCCTCCCCCCACCAACATTACTGGAAAAGAGCAATAAGAGTTTGTGGATTTGAGAAACCTATTTTCATGAAAAACTGTTTTAAGAGAAAGATTTTATAAAATTCAGTCAAAATCAACTCTAAATTTTCAGACAATGAATAACAAATGTTTCCTTATACAAGGAATGGTTAATCATACCATTGCCATTACTACATATAAAGTTTAGAGTGAATACAAGTTTCTACTGCTTTTGTTTAATAAATCCTACTTGATTAGATCAAAAGTGAAATAAGGAGTTTCATATATAAATGTTTAGAATTTTCATAGGTTTTGATTATTCGTTTATTGCAGTGAAATTTCTTGTTGAACATCTAAAAATCCTCTCCTTTCAGTGTCAAACTTGATTCAAGTGAATGAGTATTTTCTGAACCGGGCTGATCGACTACACACACGAGAATACGATCATTGTAAATGTTGGGTCCACGAATATTTCCATGAAGGACGGCCAAGATGCTTAAAAGGTCAGTTTGATTTTGAAATATGTGATGCTAGTAAAAATTTAGGAAGAAATTAAGGCACGAAACAGCTTCCTCAGAGAAAGACATAAAAAAAACAGTTGATAGAGAATTGGTTTCTTTATTTCTGGCGTGATGTCTGGAGATATGTGAAATGACTGGTTTGCTTGAATTAATCTGGTTCTTTTCAATCATGTTTAACAGATTGAATGTCAAAACAAATTTTAGATTAAAAATAAAAAGAAATTGGGCAATTAAGTGTGCAATCACTTTTTCACTCCAGTTTGAAATAGTTATAAGCAAATACTTAAATCAGAGTAAAGGAGTAGGAGTAAAGTCAGTGGATTTCAATAAGAAAAGCCAAAATTTTTCTGTGTCAGTCTGGTTTTAATGCAATCTATTTGTTTTTTTTTTGTTTTATGGCGTATCAGCCTCAATGGGTTATTCAATGCTGATAAGATTTTTACAATATATTCATATGAATAGAATATATATTCTTTGTAAGGGAACTTTGTAGATCTGGTTTCATTGATATATTGTTGTAAAGAGGGTTGTTTTCAAGAGCCTGGTTTTATTGATGTATTATTTTCTGATACATGATTTGTAGAGAAATTGATTTTGATATTCTCATTTGTTTTTTAATATTTGGTAGAGTTCTCCTCTTTTGAGAAATGATATTATATCATCCACTTTTACTTCCTCAAACACCTCATACTTATTGTTTGTACTATAATATTTTTTGTCTTGAGAGAGCAAGATCAAAGCACTTGGTCAATATATGTTTAATAGTATATGCTGTTTTACATGCTTGGCATACTGGTTGATCTTTTTTGTTTAGTAAGTATGAGTGGGTTATTCTCATATGGCCAATACGTATGCAAACCAGTACCACTTCTTCCTTGCAAGATTTTCTGGAAGCTGATTTTCATTCTCCTAGTTTGGACTGGATTGTGAAGAGTTTATTGTGTAGGTTATCGTCTCAGTACCATTGCCATTCTTTTTGTATGTATTTATTAATGACCTCCTTAAAATCTCTGTATGGTATCTTAATCCTTGTATCCACATTCAAATCTAAAGCCAACTTGGCTGCTAGATTTGCTTCATTATTACCTTTAACTCCAATGTGGCTAGGAATCCAGCATAGTATGATGTTTTTTATGCTTGATAATAGTGCTCATTTTGCATAATATTTTCATAATAAGTCGGTTTTGGGATTTTTTCCTTCAAAGCCAACAGGATGCATAGCGAGTCCAAAAACATTAGAAAATTTTTTTTGCTTGCTCTTTGAGATAATGTTTAGAGCTAGCTCAAGTGCATAAGCCTCTGCAGTGAAAATAGAGCTTCCCTTTGGGAGGCGCCTTTTTTTGGTAATTTTTTGGCTCAATGTTGCACATCCTATCTTGTTTTCATATTTTGACCCTGCTGTATAGATGGGTGTATGGTAATGGAAGTTTGCTAATATGTCTTGAAACGTATCCTGGAATGTGAGTGGGTGTGTTTTTTCTTTGGAGAGATTATGTTATTCTAGCAGAACTTCAGGTTGCTTGATAGTCCATGGTGGAATACTGGCTGCAGCTGTTTCTTGTAGGCTTGTATAGTATTATCTTTTTGTCAGAATAGATTGCAATAATTCAGTTCAAAGGTACTGCTGTAAGCTGGATTAGTTGGTCATGATTTTATTTTTACATAGTACTGTAGTGCCAATTTAGTGCACTGTAAATGTGGAGTTGTTTCATTAGCTTCTGTGTATAAACTTTCCACTGGGGATGTTCTAAAAACCCCAAGTACTAATTGAGAATTTTTAGGTACAACTTTCTGGATGCCCCATATGTAAAACTAGCATAATTCAATTTTGAGCAAAGTAGTGATCTGTATAATTTGATCAACACTATTTACATTATTTAGACTATCGTCCTCATCTTTATTGCTATATTTATCACAACATTTCGGCAGTTGTACACTTCATCCTTCTTCAGGTGTTTGGAATGTCAAACTGAACCCTTTATTTTGCTCGCTAGGGTAGACTGTTTTAGTTCCATGTGCCATGTCTAATGGATGTCCTTAAAGACACATGTCACAGTGGATAAAGGCATTGTTTAGATCCAGTGACAGGACTCAAAGAGTTGTGAGTTCAATACCTGGTTAAGACAGTGAAGAACTTGGAGAGGGGAACTAACAAGAGATAACTGATAACTGACATCCATTAGACATGGCACGTCGAACTAGAACTGTCTAACCCAGCGAGCGAAATAAAGGGTTCAGTTTGACATTCCAACCATGTGAAGAATGCTGGAACATACAATGGCCGAAACATTGTGATAAATATGGCAACAAAGATGAGGACAATAGTCCAAATAATGTAAATAGTGTACATAATACCTCATCTCAGAAATATAGACAGATACTGAATTTGATTAACGTTAGTCAATCTTCTCCCCATTCAGTATGTGCCACTACATGCAGAAGTTGTAGGGCTTTGCTACATTTTGTTTTCAAATATTTTTGATGGGAAATGAACATTAATTTTTTATCAAAGATAATGCCTAGAATCTTGTGTTGTTCCACTACTGGGATTTCTGCTTCGTCTAATTCTAAACATGGATCATTGTGCAATTTTCTTAATTTGCAGAAGTCTAGGCATTTAGTTTTCTTTTTCGGAAATGTAAACTTATTTTCAGTGGCTCATCTGTGTATTTTATTGAGGCAATGTTGGAGTCTTTCAATTGTATTTATGTCGAGATCTGTACATAATTAGAAAATCGTTGACATATAGAGAGCATCTCACTGCTGGGTTTAGGGTTTTAACAATGGAGTTAATTCTTATACAAAAAAGCACCACTGAAAGAATTCTTCCTTGTGGAACTCCTTCTTCTTGATCTTGTAGATTTCATAATGTACTTTCTATACAGACTTGAAACCTCTAGTCTTTCAGAAAATTCCCTAAAATTTGAATCAGCCTTCCTTTTAGTTCATGCAGATCTTTCAAGATACCAAATTTTCCATTTTGCATCTACTCAAATATAAGTATCCATTTAAAAAATGATGTTTAAACAAATAAATTAAAAATCTGTTGGATTTAATCCATTTCTTTATATATATATATATATATATATATATATATATATATTATATATACTAGTTGTAATCTTATAAATATAAGAAATTTTACTTATCCGGAAAACCTTAGGTGCCTTGATTTGTGAATAAACAAACCAATACCAAACGGAAAAAATGGTATAAAAAAAGAAAGATCACAGAACATGTACGTTAGCAGAAAGTAATCGTCTAGCATTCAAATTCAGAGTCAAAGAAAAAACCCTGAGATGAGTAAGAAAATTAACTAAAAAAATAAAGTGCTCGATACACTAAGTAGAGGAAACCTAAGTTAAACCTAAAGAGCCAGACAACCTACCACGATTTCACCTAAGCGGATCGTCAGGGATTTCTGGCTATATATATATATATATATATATACACTACATCTCTATAGTAACACTGTTTTCAGTGAATTTCTATAGTAAAATCATTTTCAATTTACCTCTATAGTAAGCCATTTTCAATGCATCCCTATAGTAAATTTGCCTCTCAGTAGTAAAATCATTTGCAGTGCAACTGTAATTGTTTTCAATGCATATCTGTACTAAACTGTTTCCAATGACTCCCTTTAGTAAAATCATTTGCAATGCCTGCCTATAGTAAAAGTGTTTTCACTGTATCATTATGGCAATACTTTTTCAATGCTACTAAAATCATTTTCAATGCCCCTCTAGAGTAAAATCATTTGCAATTCTTCCCTATAATAAAACTGTTTTCAAGGCATCTCTATACTAAAATTGTTTTCAATATATTACTATAGTAAAAAAATATATGCAATGCACATCTATAGTAATATTGTTTTCAGTGCATTTCTATAATAAAATCATTTTCAATGCCTCTCACTAGTAAAATCATTTGTAATACATTCCTAAAATAAAACTGTTTTCAATACATATCTCTACTAAACTATTTTCAGTGTCTCCCTATAGTAAAATCCTTTCCAATGCATTCCTATAATATAAGTGTTTCCAATGCATCTTAATAGTAATACTTTTTTCAATGCACCACTATAATAAAATCATTTTCAATACCTTCCTAAAATAAAAATGTTTTCAATGCCTACATATAGTACAGGGTAACCAAAAAGTCCATGCCATTTTTGATTTTTTTAGGAAAAAAAGCTATACAGCAAATTTGACATACTGTTAATCCTCAAAGTAATTCCAGGAGCTTTTGCTAATGTGCCTCCAGCTGGACAATGCCCTGGAGGTAAAAATCAGTTGCCTTAGATGTAAAGAAGTCTGTGAGTGCCTGCCACACGTCTGCCTCATTTGTGAAGGATTACCCAAAAAGTGGTTGTCCAGGGAATTGAATAGGTGGTAATCTATTGGCACAAAGTCTTGAGAGTAAGGTGGATAGCACAGTGTCACCCAGTCAAGTCACCGTATAATATCCCTGGCCACCTGCACCACATGGGGTTTGGCATTGTCATGGAAGAACAGTGATTAACCAATGCTGGCTTCTACTTCAGTGCCTGTAACATGTTCCAAATGCTGCAAGTACAGGTCTGCAGTGATTGTTTGGCCCATTGGTCACAGTGCAACACTTGCTGACTAGTCCACCAAATACAGAGCATTATCTTGCAAAGGTGTAGAGGTGGTCTTGTGGTGGGAGATACAGGGTCCCATTGTGATAACCAATGTCTTGCATGCATGGTAGTGTCATCTAGAACCCATTTTTCATCACTAGTGAGCACTCAGTCAAATATGATTATGTTGCTGTGCTGAGACAGTAACAAGAAACAGGCTGTCACTCGTTGCTTGTTGACTTCTGACAGTGTGTGGGGTACCCACTTGCTCAACTTGCAGACCTTCCCTGTGCAGTGCAGGTGGAGTCTGACTGTTTCATCAGAGACCTTTATATGTTCAGTAAGTTCACCACAGGTTTGGCTGTTCTCTCATCCTCTATGGCCACCTTCAAGGCTTCATCATTCCAGACCTGGGGCCAGCCACTGTGGCGCTCATCACAAAGGGACAGATCTCCTGACTTGAAATTCTGGAAACAGTGCCTGGTAGTGCATTCACTCACAGCATTATCCCCAAAGGCTTAATGTATTCAATAACTTGACATGGCTGTGGATAAACTCACCTTAAAACCATAAAGCAGACAACCCTGAACAAGCTGACAATGCCATGTTTCCTCACCAATGTTCATTGTGTTTTTAACACATTTAATAGTTTATAGCTATAAAATAACATACAATCTTACAAATAAACAAAAATTGCATAATTGCAGAAGCTTTATTTTTTAGTTTGCTAAACATTTGGATAGAACATGTGTATTTTTAATGCATTTAACAGTTTATAGCTATAGCATAACATACACACTTACAAATAAACAAAAACAAGTTCTAGAAGGTTCTAGAAAGTCATAGTACTACTATACTTACATACAATTTTAAAAATTTCATGTTCAGGGTGACATTAAAAAAAATAATAAAATGAACTGAATTAAACCATCATTATTTTTTAACAAAAGTTCATCGAATTATGATATAGGAAATCAATTATTTTACAAAGTCATAATCCTAATGTCTATATATAATTTATCATTGTGTAGGCTAAATGGAAATTCTGATGTAGATATTTATTACTGTAAAATACAACAATTGCGACACATAGCCAAAAAAATTGGGGAGTGGGGTGAGGCTGGTCATCATTAACTATCCTATATCTAGCTAATCTGATTCACAACCCATTCATTCATTACAAATAAGACGTATACCATAAAAAGACATCCTCCACTATGGAAATTCTGATGTATATGTTTAATAATGCATACTTGTGATAGGAATGGTATAAACAACTTGTATTAAATATATTTTCAATGTATCACTATAGTAAAATTCTTCTTCTTCTTCTTCTTCATGTTGTGTCTCTTTAGGCCTTAGGCAAATGTGGCTCTTCATAATTTCCTGTCCTTTGGGGTTTTTAATAATGTTTTGCTGTTGTGCTATCGATTTACACATGCTCGTCAGAAAGAATATTCAACTCTTTACTCTGTCTTTTTTTGCTTTCAATATGTCATGTAAGTGCCAAGTTCTTCAGACCTTCTTTCCTAATTGTGTTGCCTAGAAATTTCAATTGTTTCTTTTTTATTCTACATATAAGCGTCCTTTTTGCTTCCATTTTCCTTAAAATTTTGTCACTGCCTTACATGCTTAGTCTATGGTATTCTCAATATCTTTCTGTAGAACAACATTTTTGTTGACACAAATCAAATTCATTGACAAGTAGAAGGACAATGCAATACATTTCTATAGTATTCTGTCTATTATTTCAGTATCTACTCTATATATATATATATATATATATATATATATATATGAAGAAATATAGTCTTAAGGTGTGCTATATTTATAGGATAAAGTGCTCAATATCAGCGATAGAGCATATATAAATATAAAAGTGAACATGGAAGTCAACACTTAGAGGTAACAGGCTGTTTCATGCTAGGCACAATCATCAGGCCATAAGTGTTGGGTTTTTTCTTGACTATAAATATGGGTCAGTCATGCATTGTGGGTAGTCCATTCTGGTGGTTATTTTGGCAGGAGTGGCTTGTTCATTTACTTATTTATTTATTTCTTTATTTGGTTTAATTTATTTTACTTGTTTTTATTTATTTTCATTTTTTATTTTATATATTTATTTATTCTTTTTGGTTTTATTAACCTAGTAAGAATTTTTTTTTTTGGACTTGCTTAGGTCACTTATTTAATTGTTTGTTTTGGTCCGGGAAGATAAAGCTATTTATTTGTCCAATTTTTGGATTGATTGCTGTAGTTTATTCTGTTATTTTGGCAGGGGGCAGTTTTTAATTTGTTTATTATTTTATTTATTTATTTGGATTGATTATTTTTACTTGTTTTTGGTTATTTATTTTATTTTTTATTAGTTCTAACGGTTATTTTAGTGGGAGCAGTTTGTTAATTTGTTCATTTATTTATTTATTTGGATTAATTTATTTTACTAGTTTTTTCTAATTTATTTACTTATTTTTTATTTTGTATATTTTTTTACTCTTTTCGGTTTTTGATTTTTAAGTAATGTATTTTTTTTATTGTTATATAGCAGTTATAGACATTTTTTTGTCCAATTTTTGGATTGATTGTTGTAGTCTATTCTAATGTTTGTGGGATTGGTTTGTTAATTTGTTTATTATTTATTTTATTTATTTGGGTTGATTATTTTTACTTGTTTTTTATGTATTTATTTTTTATTTTTATTTATTCTATTTCATCTATTCTAACAGGAGTGGTTTGTTAATTTGTTTATTATTTGCTTGGGTTAATTTATTTTATTTGTTTTTATTATTATTTTGTTTATTTTTATTTATTCTTTTCAGTTTTTGATTTTTAAGTAACATAGTAAAAATTTATTTTCATGTCTGCATTTTGAGCTCAGATTGTTTATTTAGTAATTTATTTTGGTCTGGGAAGGTAATAATAGCTATTTTTTTCCTCCAAGCAATGTTTTCAGGTTTTGGATTGGTTGTTGTAGGCTGATGATCTTTTCCTGATTTTCTACAATATTTTTGGTGTGATTTGTGTCTTGTTTTTAATTTCCCAGATATACTTAGAAAGCATTGTGCTGTTCACATATTTACTATTTGTGAAAGATGTTTTGTGTGCATAGTTTCTTTGTTTTAAGGGTCCTTCAGTTACTGCTATATATACTTTTTCTGCATTATCTGGTGATTTTACCATAGTTTGGTATATTAGGTTGTTTTTGTAAGCAATTACTGTTTAAGGGACATTCATTCTTTATTCTACAATTACATGTTATTTTAATTTGTTTGAGTGGTTTATTGATGGTTTTCATTTGGGGCAGAATAGCATCCTTTCTACGTGCTTTGCCTGAAGAGATTTGTTTGATGGAGTCCAAAACTTCCTGCAAGGTTGGCTTGAAAGACATTTCTTGTATTTCAGGACTTTGGGAAATGGCTGCAGTAACATCTTAATCAGTGAGGGATGGTGTGTTTAAAACAGACTTGAAGTGTTGCTTCCAATGACGCAAGATATCAGATTTGTTTGACAAAAGCATATGTCAATTTGAGGAGAGTACTGGCATGATTCCATTCTTTCTAGAACCATAGATCTTTTTAAGACCATCAAAGAAGTCCTTCCTATCTGCTGCTTCCTGTAGTTCTGTAGCATTTGCAGACCACTAGTCCATCTTCATTTTCCTGAGGGATTGCTGAACTTCACTTTTGCACTTCAGTTACTGAGTCTTCTTTGCAGAATAGTTTTTATCATTAATGCATACTTTGTGTGAGCTGTGCATTTTCTTTATGAGTAACTGGACTTCAACATTGCTTTCATCAAACCAGTCCTGGCATTTCTGAACTGGCAGTTCAATCACCTCCAATAAAGCAGCATGCATGAAATGTTTTCTATGATAATTTGATATTGTTTGTAATCTTGAGAGTATTGAGAGCATTATCCAGCTTGCTACAAAGCTCACTTTATTTTTCTGGGAATTTTAAAGCCAGGGTATTATTTATCTGCTTAGGCACAGATGTCTTCTGTATTCTCCTGTTCAAGAAAATAAGAAAACAAGGATAGGAACTCAAATATGTGTATCTACTAAAAATAACATTTATACTAATAGTGAAATATATATATATATATATATATATATATATATATATATATATATATATATATATATATATATATTTAAAAGTTGTTTTACACCCCACATTTCTTCAAATATTTAAGTATATCTCTTCATGGGACAACACTGACAAAATGACACTTTGACACAATGAAAAGTAGCCTGTCTGCAGTACTCACTTTTGTTGCCAGGGATTTAGCTTTTAATGGCTATATTTTGAGTTATTTTGAGGGGGAAAAAAATTAACTCTGTTATATATGCTGCAGACAGACTACTTTTCATTGTGTCAAAAGGTAATTTTTTCAGTGCTGTCCCATGAAGAGATATACTTAAATATTTGAAGAAATGTGAGGGGTGTACTCACTTTTGTGATACACTGTGTGTATATATATATATATATATATATATATATTTTAAGACATTTTTATGTTTATACATGCTTTTATAGATACAAATATTTAAGTAAATGCTCTGTTTATAATAAACAGTATTAAACAACATTTACCGACCTAAATGTCTGAGAAATTTTCATAGAAAATATTCATCCTCTGAGAGGAATCAAACTGGTATCCTATACAGAACCATTATTTAACCTGACATGCCTTAACCGATTTAGCCACAGAGGAGCGTTCAGTTAGCAAGGTTGATTTTACTGTCTTTAAACTACAATCTTCCATGATTCTTTCACGTACATTCATATCTGCTCATGGCATATCCAGATGTAAACAAATGACGTCACACATTATGAAATGGACAAAGTCCGACAATTATTTTAAGACATTTTTATGTTTATGCATTTTTTTTTGTCCATTTCATAATGTGTGATGTCATTTGTTTACATTTGGATATGCCATGAGCAGATGTGAATGTGAGAAAATCATGGAAGATTGTAGTTTAAAGACAGTAAAATCAACTTTGCTAACTGAATGATACAACTATTTAAACAGAACAAGACATGAACTTTGGGGTGTCTGTCTTTGATTAGAATGTTCATCTTATTTGAAATTTCAAAAAATTCAATAAAAAATTAAATATACAGAAATTCATGACATAGACGATCATGACCCTCCACATCTTTATAAGTTTTGTCTTTTTGTTATTTTTCCCAAAGCCATGTTCTGCCATTCATTTACTCAAGCCCATCAAGTATGTTATGTGCAGCTCTGCTCTGTCCTTCAATCTGTCCTGTGAGTATCAGATTTTTCCAAGCCCTCGTTCCTCATTACATGCCCAAGACATTTCAACTGTCTCTTTCTGATGTTAAGCATAAATGTTCGTTTTGTTTTCATTTTGTCTAAAAATTTGTCGTTGCTCACATGTTCAGTTCCTCATCATCCTTCTGTAGAACCATATTTCTTTTGTTTTAAGTTTCTTCTTTAGCTTCAAGGTGACTGTCCAGCATTCATTGCTACATAGGAAAGATATCATATAACAGTTCAGCACTCTTTTCTTCATTTCTAATTCTTGTTGCTTAAATATATCTTATATACATGTATATATATATATATATATATATATATATATATATATATATATATATATATATATATATTAAAGTGGCAGTAAAATATGGAGGATTAGGAACAAAAATAAAACTAAAATGAATGAAATTTATTCATTCATTTTCACCGTGCGTTCTTTATCATTTCAAATTTCCATTTTGAAGACTTGACAAGCAATTTCCAAAGTGTAATCTTTTTCATGATGAGTTAAGTTATGGATGTTATTTCCCTTACCCACGCCATCTTTACGTGGTCAGTTTCATTTACACTTTACAAGAGAAAAGAAGGTCAGGTGAGATCTGCCTGACCCTAAAATGGACATTTTAATTGGTAAGAATCATGTGTTTAGAGGGGTCGTCCTGCTTGTGATGTTCATATGTAGACACATCATAAAACTGGTTGATGACGAACTGAGTCCTTTTCCTTGCATGCCAGTTTTCTCCTGCTGACTCTCAACATGACTGCAATGCTTTAATACCTATGTTTTATAGATTATGCAGAAGTGTTTGATAAAATACATCACAAAGAACTGTTGGAACAGTTAGGTAATCTTGATATATTTGGGAAGGATTTTAGAATAATCCAAAATATATACTGGGAGCAAACTGCCTGTATATGGATAGAAAATGAATTCAGTAAATATACAAAAATAGACAGGTGTGTAAGACAAGGATGTGTCTTCTCACCAGACTTATTTGATCTTTACTGTGAGGTGAATTCGAGAGAATTAGAAGTGCTACCAGGATTCATCATTGGTGGCCACAATCTTAGATATGCAGATGAAAGTGTAGATAGCAGACATAAAAAGGAAATACAGATCTTATGTCAGATCTTGTTCATGTTCCGATTTAGTAAGTATTCTACGTCTCATTTCTGTGTCTTTGCAACCAAAGATGCAGAAATGAGATGTAGAATACTTACTAAACCAGACCTTGGACGTAAATTAAGCATTTGAAGTTGTCAGCGCTGAGTTCCGATAATTTAAAGTCGTTACAATATTTATTAACAATGGATGCGAAAGTTACGTAATCTTCGCTATCCTTTTTTGTAAGGTTCATGCATTTCCATCTTTTATGAAATAGTGAAGTATTATGGCTGAAAAGTTCCGTTAGCAATTTTATAGATTCTTTGAACGTTAACTCGCTTGTTTTTCTGGGAAGGATATAATCAACGAATTTGGTATATTCACCTGTGCCTAATTTTCTTAATAAAAGGCATACTTTACATGCGTCTGACCAATCTTTGCAGTCAAAATCATATAGATCTTCATACCTTCGGAGGTAATTTGCAAAAGTTTTATCTTCGTCGGGTGCGTACTTGAAATCTTCGATATTACTCCAAATAGCATCTTGAGAGAGAACTGATTCGTTCTCGGGTTTTTGCTCCTTATTTGTCATTGCACATAACAATAATTCTTGCATTTCTAGATGTTTTTGTTTGTATCTTTGTTGGAAACTGGATTTTGATAAGTTCCATAATGGTTGACTTAAAATCTTCCATGTTAACGTATTTTTTTTTTTAGAATTTAATTGTTGTCCGCTGTAACATACGACGGATAGCAAAAGAAAAAATATGTCCTCCGAGTAGGGAGTTTATTTTTTTAAGAGTTTTCCAGATTGCCACTTGTTGTGTGTGATGTATAGCAAAAAAATAAGTAAAATAAAATTATGCTGTGGCAAACGAAATTTTTTTTTCTCTTCCACCGAACAAGTTTGAATCGGTCGTCGCCACTGTTATGGTCCGGTTCCTTGTACCACGGTGATAGTCCAAGGTAGAACCAATAAAGAACTCAAACATGGATATGGAATAACACAGATATATTACAAACAGGAATATATACAGAGAAGTAGAAAGTGTTAGTATGAACAGTCAGGTTTAGTAGTAATTGTCTGAACGCGACTCTGTTTTGGTCTGCCTCTGACTCGACTAACTGAAAAACTCGCTCGCTCTGACTGACAGACTGAGCAGTATTTAGTCACCCCCCCCCCACAAGGGCATCATGTGGCACAAGGCCAGTTTAACATGGGATCTCCGAGCCCATGGGCTCAGTCAAAAATATACCCTTTGAACCAGTATAAACAGGTTCAGGGTCGGTTTACCTCCCCGAAAGAGACTCCGACCCTTCGGCGTAGCCTCGTTTGGGTTCCTCCCTGCCCGAAGGCAGAGAGGTCAGCCGGTCATCCAACTTCAGACTGAACAGTATTTAGTCACCTCCCCCACGAGGGCATCATGTGGCACAAGGCCAGTTTAACGTGGGATCTCCGAGC
>CAHIKZ030001465.1:0-35000 GCA_903632075.3 Acanthosepion pharaonis | reverse complement strand
TTTACTGAATGAGGGGCATGATACAAATGTAAGAGGAGGTAGTAGGAATAGGGAAGTTATGAGGATATGGAGGATAGATAACAGTTGAACTTTAACTTGAAAAGGTTAATATTCATCTGGGAAGCATCCATTGTGGAATCTTTTCCACAAAGTAGAACATTTTAGAAAGAAACCTTCTGGATGAAACATCTTTCTTTCCAAAAAGGAATGAGGGTGATTCAACCTGATGGATGTAGCAAGGCTGGTTTTAGTTGTGAAGGTCTAAATTATCGGTGGCTGTTGAGAAATCAGTTCTGCAGATCATCTGAGCATTAAATTAATTTGTCTCTGTTTACTTCACAATATCCCTTTGAATATAGGTAGACAGAGCTCATTAGCCTTGGTTGGCAGTTTGTCTAGGAGAAGATTCATTCTGATTTCAAAACTGTAGTAAATGTGACTACTTAGTTACCTTGATGATAACCCTTCAATTAGCCAATGGATTCAGCTTTATGATGAGGTCAGATGAGCTTCAGCACAGTAGCCAGTTTCTGAGTAATGGTTGGAAGATGATTTGGGACCCATCAACATCACATTTTTATTGATGAATATTGTGGATGTTTGATGTTCAGATAGTGTAATTGATAGCGGTCCAGAATGGGAAATCAGAAAGCTGAGTTCAAATTCCAGTCAAGTTCATGAGATTCACTTAAATACCCTTTGGTAAAGGTATGAATCCATCTCTTCTCTCACTGTAGTTTAAATAGTACAGCAAACTGGGTTCTCTGAGGAAAAGGACAATTCTGAATTCCAAACTGTAACAATTGTCTATGGTCCCCAGCCCTCAACAAGAATTGCTTAGTTGTTGAGGTAAATCTTCATATATGTTGTTCTCTTGAGTGTCCTGAAGCATGCCAAGATCTTGACCACTTTCTTTGAAAATACTTTGACATGATATGAAGATTGTTTCTAAATTATTTCACCACATAAGCCACATTCTCTTTTGCACTAGAAATTTCTAAATTATACACCAGTGGATTTATATGCATATTTTCATTATACTTTATCATACTAATGTTCACCCAATACAAGACTTAAGAGCCACTCAAAGTAGAGGCTTATTGAATGAGATACATGAAATGAATATAAAAAGTAGGAAGTTTAGTTTATTTTGTTTTACAGCATATCAACACCTGGTTATTTAATGCCAACATTAAATAAAGGGTTCAGTTTGAAATTCCTTGATGGCTACATGGATTGACAGATACCTGAAGAAGGCCAGTGAGCACAATCATTGTAATGTTGGGATAATGACAATGAATACGAGGATTTTCATCTTACTATCAATGATGCAAATAATGAAAACTCCTGATTCCAGAAAAGACTTGGATGGGTTCCAGAGAAGGGATCTTAAATTGATTTTCAGTGGTGCATTTTGATTGGATGAAAAATATATTTCCTATTTATACATATGCAAATTATTCTTTATATGCAGGATATAGGCGATCATGGCTCTCCATTACTTCCTGTCCCTTGTATCTCATAATAAATTTTGTCATTCTGTTATTTCTCCTGTGCCCTGTTCTGCCATCCATTTACTCAAGCTCACTAAGTATGTCATGCACTGTTTTTCTCTGTCTCTCTGGCCTTCAATGTCTCCCGTGAGTATCAGATTTTACAACCCCCCTCCTCATTATGTGCCCTAGAAACTTCAAATGTCTCTTCCTGATTTTAAGTATGTTTCCTTTTTGTTTCCATTTTCTTTAAAATTTTTTTTGTTGCTCACATGTCTGGTCTATGGTATCATTAGTATACTTCTGGAGAGCCATATTTCTGTTGCTTCAAGTCTCCTCTTCATCTTTGAAGAGATTGTCCAGCACTGACTGCCTTACAGGTGGACAGATATTATGTAACAGTTTAGTTCTCTTTTCCTTGTTTCTCGTAAAGTTTTTCTGTTTCTTAATACTCTGTTTAGATTTTTGAAATGTATCTTTGGCTTCGAGTTTCAGTGTCATAGTTTCTGTCCTCTGTTAGAACCCTTTCCAGATATTTAAATTTCTACTCTTGTCAGATTTTGGTATCTCCAATTTGCAGCTCATCCTTTTGCTAACGACCATGCATTCTGTTTTCATGCAGTTGATATTTAGTCCTTTCTTCTTGCTTTCCCTCACCACCTTCCACTTAAAAAAAGATTTGAACTGTTTCAGTCTCTAGTTTTCAAAAGAGTTCCGGAAAATTTTGTTGAAATATAATATGTAAAGAAATTTACATTTTTTTTTGGTTATATGTATGCAGAAGTTACCAGCAAAAAAAACAAAAAAACAACCAAACAAAAAAAACAAAAAAACAAAAAACAGACTGACAGTTGTGCATTCAGCCTCTAGTTTTTAAAACATGTGATCACTGGAAATTTTTACACACACCTGATATTTTACTGCCAAAATTTACTTGCTTTTTTTGAAAGAACTTCCTTAGTCCCTATCATTTGAGATAAGTGAAATTGCTATGTGTTACTCAACTTGTAATAATTGGCCTGTAGTGAACATATTTATTTATGTTATCAGAATTAACTATAAAAATGTGTTAATGTTGATTAATGATTGATTGTGCTTTTAGTCTTCCATAGTTTTTACTTGATACTCAAAGAAGATTTTAAATTTCAACCTGTATTCTATTGTGTTTGTCAGATTTATAGTAAGACAACATGAAAATATCTGTTTGTTTTCTTATTAATTCCCTGGCGTGTTGTATAAAAAAATAATTTCTACCTTCTTTAGGTAAACAGTCTGGAATTGAATTTTGTGAATAGTTTTTATAAAATGCCATCGAATGACAATGACATTAACGGCAATTTAAGCATCAAACTCAACAAAAATTGTTCAATTAGTTTTTTAGATAAAAAAAAATTCTCATAAAAAATGATTTTTTTTTTCAATTAAAATAAAAAAAATCAAGAATAAATATTACTGATTCAAAAAGCTCAAAGCAAATGTTATCAATAGTGATGCCTCTGGCAGAGTTGGCTGAGATGAAAAACTGCTTACAATTTTACTCTGGGAATTTTAGTGAAAAAAAAACAAAAACACAAATGTATCTTCCATCCATCAAGATTTTCAAATGTTCTGTAAAAAAAATAAGCGCAAAAAAAAAAAACTTTAAAAATATTGAAAAAGATTCAAGCAGAATTATTGAATCTTTCTGTCTTTTATTTGGTTCTCTGCTGTTTTATATGACCATTTTTTCCCTTTAAAAATATTGTGGACATTGGCATAATTCTCTTTCTTTGAGTAGTGAAACAACACATGGAAGAAGCAAACATTAAACTGTAATGATGTGATGGAAACATGTAATTTTAAGTACAGCATTCAAATTGGCTTAAAATTCTCACTTATTAGATATCATATTTTGACTGGCAGAATTATAGAAATCTTTTCATTGTTTAAATCATTCAAATTTTATCTTGACTTTTCTGTTTTTATTTATTCATTTATTTCTACTATTAAACTTTATTTTATAACTGACATAAAAATCAATGCTTTGCACATCATAAATTTCCCCCGAATCAGTTTTCTTAACTTTCATTTTGTTAATGTTCAAAGATTTCATGGTTTTTGGATATTCAAAAGAATTTCTTTTATAAAAAATTGAAATTTTCCAATAAATACTAACTGGTTATTGAAAATAAAAATACATTTTCTTTATGTGTCTTGCAAGTTCTTAATACATAATCTACATTTCATATTTCTTGGGAAATATAAGCATTTTCTATTTAATTCTGGCTTATAGTTGTACCACATTGAAATACCAGTTCTTGTACAATCACCAAAGTTAAGGAATATCAAGCCTGGTCAGTACCTATATGGGTGACCACTTGGGAATGCCATGTTGCTCTAAGTGTGGATATGCAGGAGTGTAATGTATCACAGCTGGGAAATGGAATTCAGTTGGGTTTGTTATATTTATTTATGTGCAAATCACCTTTGGGAATCGATCTATATTTCTGACATGAGGTATTATGTACACTATTTACATTATTTGGACTATTGTCCTCATCTTTGTCGCAATGTTTATCACAATGTTTCAGCCGTTGTTCACTCCGGCCTTCTTCAGTATCTGTCTAGATTTCTGAGATAAGGTTTTATGTATACTATTTACATTATTCAGACTATTGTCCTCATCTTTGTTGCCATGTTTATCACAACGTTTCGGCTGTTGTACACTCTGGCCTTCTTCAGATGGTTGTAATGTTGAACTGAACCCTTTATTTCACTCACTGGGATACACTGTTCTAGTTCCATGTCTAATGGATGTCAGTTATCTCCTGTTAATTACCCTCTGAAAGTTCTCCACTACCTTAACCAGGTATTGAACTCACACTCTTTGGGTGTTAGTTAGATCCAGTGACAGGACCCAAAAAGTGTGAGTTCAATACCTGGTTAAGGTAGTGGAGAACTTTCAGAGGGTAATTAACAGGAGATAACTGACATCCATTAAACATAGCATGTGGTACTAGAACAGTCTACCCCAGTGAGTGAAATAAAGGGTTCAGTTCGACATTCTAACCACCTGAAGAAGGCCGGAGTGTACAACGACTGAAACGTTGTGATAAACATGGCAGCAAAGATGAGGACAATAGTTCAAATAATGTAAATAGTGTACACCTTTTGGAAATGTATTAATCTACCTCCTTTCTCTCAAGATACTGGTTAATTAGTAGGACTTGTATCAGTAAATGATTATTATTTCCAATAAAATTCTTAAAAATCTTGTCATGGGTAAGACACTAAACTACATCCAACAGCAAGGTTTTTGTGGAACCACCTCTTAGTTGCTTATGTTCCCAGGTTCACTCTGACCTGGGGTAGTAGCACCTGTTAGGGTTCCAGCTATGGGCAAATAGTTAACTCCCAAAGTGGGGTCAACACACTATGAAAATATAAAAATATATTTTAATACCATCAATACATTTTTGTAAAAAATTACTGCCAGTAATGAATTTTTGAAGATAAAATATTAGCAGCAATACATTTTTGAAGGAAGACAAAAAAATATTAGCAGCAATACATTTTTGAAAAAAAAAAATTACCAGCAATAAAAATCTTGTGGGCATTAAATAACCTGTGGAGGTTGATATGCTGTAAAACAAAACAAACCAAACCAAACCAATCTTTAAAAAAGAAAAAAAAAATTTCTGGATTTCAATAACCTGTAAAGTTTGATAAACCATAAAAAGACCAAATCGATCAATCCCACTGAAGGACATTTCAGCTGGAGCTAACAGATTTCATAGTTTAGTAAATCATAACACTGCATGGTGTGATGTTGTTTTGATCTCCAGATTGAATCCGCTAGCAGAAAGGATATCTTGATTTCCAAGCAATTTGTCAATGATTAAGATTTTTGACGTCTGTCGATTAACGAGGAAGACAGTTTTCAATTAACCATAACTTAACAGTTGGTGGCACAAGTGATAGGATGACACTGTAAGGTCATTATGCATGGGACTTTTATGTGTTTCTTGCAAATGATAATATTAATAACATTATTTGAGATCATTACATATATGATTTATAGGTTTTTCTTACAAAAGATAATATTTGTAACATTATTTAGGATCATTATATATAAGATTTTTAGGTTTTATTATTTGAGATTATTACTGTTGTAACCTAAGGAAGGTTGCTGAATAGAATAATTACCCGGAGATTTGTAATGAACGATAATACTTAGGACATGAACAACACATATAAGATTCGTCAGCAGTGTGTAGAAAAAGTAGTCAACTGCCAGAAGTGAGTCAAGTGAATTCCACAGTAAATCTCCAACTGCAGACCAACATATAGTATTTACTTCTGTAGTGATACTAGCAAATTAGTATGCATAATTTACATAAGCATAAGTGAACACTCATATAAGTGGTCACTGGGAATAACGAGGTAGAAGTACGAGCTTAGCGGCTGATTAGTGCTAACTTCAACTTCACAACAATGGCGTCGCTGATATCAATTGTCTCTGGAAGATCCAAATTTTGTGGATACATGGATTTGTTGTTTCTCTGCTACTGCGAGAACAAAAAAGTTGAAAGACAACAAGGAAAAGGGAGGCGAAAATAAAATCACGGATTTATTTTTGGCTACAGCTGGATGCGAGGTGGTAATGAAAGTGTCCACCATGGCATATCCCTTAAATTTGGAAGACCTGACTTTCAAAAAAATAAGTCAGATTATAAGAAGAAATATGGGACCCAAGAAAAGGCTGGTCATGGCAGAAAGAACAAAATTCATGTCAATAAAACAAGAAATTGATGAACCAATTATAAAATATTTACACCGTCTACAAAATGCAAGTAGATATTGTGAATTTGAAAAACTTGGACAAGATGAACAGACTATTGAAGAGGACTTGATTCAATTAAGACTAATTGAAGGTATATCCAATGCATCACACCGATATAAAATAATGGAAAAATTACAAATAGGAAATATGTCTTTAAATACATGTATTGACTTTATGCAGCAACAAGAACTAATACAGACATACAACCATTATAAAAGTCAACCCAGTGAACAAATATTCGCTCATACATATATGTTAAAGAAGATAAAAAAAGTGTTCTTATTGTGGACGTGAACACGAAATGAAAAAGGAAAAGTGTCCAGCATTTGAAAAAACTTGTAATAATTGCTTAAAAAAGAACCACTTTCAAGCAGTGTGTAAATTAAAAAAGAAAAATGTTGAAAGAATTGAAGAAAACGACACCGATAGGGAAGTTTTTACATTAAAAAATAAGACTTTAAAAAGAATTGAACATAAGAAAAAAGACATTATAGTAAAGGTCAAAATTAATAACTGCAATTTAGATATGCAAATGGATACTGGGAGTGAAGTAACACTGATAACAAAAAATTTTTGGGAACACATTGGTAAGCCACCTTTACGAAAAAGCAGTTTACAACTCTGCCAAGTTGATGGGTCAGTTATAAAAATATTAGGATACTTTGAAGGTTCATTAGAGTTAAAAGAAAAATTTGAAGTAATACCTATAGTTGTTACAAGTTGCAAAAAAAAACACGGGCTTATTGGAAATGACGTGCTTAATATAAATTCTACTAAGTTAATTAATGAAATAAAAATGGAAAAAACTGGAAAGTTAAAAAGCTATGAAGCAAGTTTAAAAGTAAAAGAAAATGTTTCCCCCTCTTATTATGAGGCACGAAAATTACCAGTACATTTATTGCCATTAGTAGTGACAAAACTACATAAATTAGTAGAACAAGACCTTCTTGAACATGTTCCACCTGGAGGTAGCAAGTGGGCATCACCGATTGTAGTTTTGAGGAAAACAGATGGTGATTTACGTATTTGTGGAGATTACAAAATAGGAGTAAATCACAAGATATGCTCGGATTCATATCCCATACCCAATGTTGAACTTGCATTACATGCACTGGCAGGGATGTCCGTTTTTTCAAAAATAGATTTAAAAACAGCATACCACCAAATACCAATAGATGAAAACTTCAAAGAAGTAACCACGATAAATACGCCAATAGGGTTACTAAGATGGAAAAGGATGCCATATGGAATAAAAACCACAAGCGCCATATTTCAAAGGGCCATTGAACAGGTTTTAGGAAATGTACAAAATATGATTTGTTACCAAGACGACATATGCATAGGAGCTACTAATGAAAAGGAATTAAAAGAGAAAACTGACTTAGTCTTGAATAGATTAAGAAATGCTGGAATGACGATAAATGAAAAAAAAAATGCGTAAGCAATTCTAACAAAATATCTTTTTTAGGTTATTCCATTTCAAAAGAAGATATATCACCAGACCAAGCCTTGATAGAAAAAATACTAAAAGTAGCTACACCAACAGATAAAAAAGAATTGGAGTCTTTTTTGGGATTGGTAAATTTTTACAGGCAATACTTACCAAAATACACAGACTTGATGGAACTGTTTGCAAATTTAAGAAAAAAGAATGTGGAATTTATGTGGTCAGACGAACAGCAAAAAGCTTTTGAAAGATTAAAAGAAATTATGTCAAAGAAACCTGTAGTGAAAATTTTTGATCCAAAAAAGGACATAACACTCACTACAGATGCAAGTGAACATTCAATATTGGGAATATTATCACAAGAAGGACATCCGATAATGTATTTGTCGAGAAGATTAACGAACACTGAATTTAATTACTCGAACATAGAGAAAGAAGCATTGGCTATCGTGTGGACAACTACCAGAGCCCGACAATTTTTAATTGGAAAAAAATTTCTATTAAGAAGTAATCATAGACCATTAGAGTTTATATTTAACCCAAGAAAAGAATTACCCAAAGTCACGACATCAAGGATTCTACGATGGGCGATAAGATTGATGGCATTTGACTTTGATATAGATTATGTCAAAGGAAATTCAATTCCGCATGTGGATGCACTATCAAGATTGAGGTTCTACAAGGAGTCAAAAGAAAAAACAGAGGAAGAATTTGAAGATTCATTCCTACACTTGATAGAGACTGATGTTTTGTCTTTAGATAGAATGGCTTCGGAAACGAGACATGATCCAGTGCTAAGTAGGATAGTATCGAGAATAAGAAAAAAACTCATGGGGAAATTGTTCTAGGGCGGAAAGACCCTATAAAGAAATAAGACACAAATTAACAATAGAACATGGAGTGATTTGCAATGGGGACCTGGTAGTTCCCCCAGAAACACAAAGAAAACCGATAATAGAAAGTGTACATGATGATATACACTGTGGAGTAGCGGCCACACAAAAAAGGATAAAATTAGAAGCTTGGTGGCCATGATATTTAAGAGACGTTGAGGAATATGTAAAAAGGTGTAAAAAATGTAAAGAATTAAGAAACTTTACACAAACCAAATTACATTCGTGGCTCAAAGAAGTGGAGCCATGGAGTCTTGTGCATATGGATCATGCATACATTAATGGAGTGAGACTCTTACTAATATTAGTAGAATCCTTTTCAGGTTGGCCAGAAATAATCTGGGTTACAAACAAGAAAAGTTCTACTATAAAGCAGATTCTAAGAGTCATATTTTCCAGAAATGGTGTACCAAAAACCTTGGTATCTGATAATGCACCAGAATTTTATGAGGAAGAACTTAACGTATGGTTAAAAAAAATAGGGTGTAAACCATGTAAGACACCTCCATATCACCCTCAATCAAACAGATTAGCAGAAAGAATGGTACAGACCATAAAAAAGGGGCTAAAGCATGCTCTCAGCAAAAAGAAAAAGTAGAAGTTTTTCTACCGAGGCTGCTTTTAAGTTATCGTACAATACCACATGCGGGAAGACTAGAAAGCCCATCAGCTTTAATGGGAAGACAGATTAGAGCTCCGCTAACGATGTCATATTCTACAAATCAAAAAATGTGGTACAAAAAGAGCAAAGATGCAGATCCGGAAGGAGCCAAATTTATAATGAAAAAAGGCCACAATACAGCCATAATAAATAGAGAAAATGGCGATAGTGTGTTAGCCCATGCAGACCAAATAAGGACCCAGGGTGAAGAGGAAGAACAAAACAACAAAAAATGTCTTCAATTCCATCTGATAACGAGTTGGTAGAACAACCATTACAGAAGGAAACGTCAGAAGAGGAAACAATGCAGGATGAAGAGGGCCAGAAGGAGTCTGAAAGGTCGGACGAAGACCAGATTATGCAAGAAAACATATATGACTACAGCCTAGACCGGGACAGATGTAGGTCTCCCAGGGAAAGAAATACGGGAGAGATAGAGAAATAGAGCAAAGTGATGAAAATAGCAGGAGAAGGAGTACAAGATCTACGAGAGGAATAAAACCCTTAAGGTTCAGGGAGATGTAGTGATACTAGCAAATTAGTATGCATAATTTGCATAAGCATAAGTGAACACTCATATAAGTGGTCACTGGGAATAATGAGGTAGAAGTACAAGCTTAGCGGCTGATTAGTGCTAACTTCAACTTCACAACAACTTCTGTATTTATATGAATGGGGACATATGCATTATTGTCTGGAGGTATGCTACAACAATTACATATATGATTTATAGGTGTTTCTTGCAAAAGATAATATTAATAACATTATTTGAGATCATTACTGTTGTAACATAGGGAAGATTAATGAATAGAATAATCACACAAAGGTTGATAATAAACAATAATACTTAGGACAAGAACAATACATATAAGACTTGCCAGCAGTGCATAGAAGTAGTAGTCAACTGCTAGAAGTGAGTCAAGTGAATTCTACAATGAATATCCAACTGCAGAGCAACATACGGTATTTACTACTGTATTTATGTGAATGGGGACATACGTATTATCATCTTTAGGTATGCTACAACAATTACATATATGATTTATAGGTGTTTCTTGCAAAAGATAATATTTGTAACATTATTTGAGATCATTGCATATATGATTTATAGGTTTTTCTTTCAAAAGATAATATTTATAATATTATTTGGGATCATTGCATATAAGATTTTTATGTGTTTCTTGGGAAAGATAATATTTATAATATTATTTGAGATCATTATCTATAGGATTTTCAGTTTTTTCTGTTAGATTTATATCATTATTTGAGATCATTGCATATGTTTTTTTCAGGTGTTTCTCACCTTCTTCTAAGGGATAATTAAATAGATTAAAGTGTTGGTTTGTGAATTTCATTTGTGCATTTGATCCCTGGTCATGGCAGTGTGTACTTGGACTCAGTGGATATGGAGCAAACAATAACTGAGCTGTACTATAAATAAGAACTTGACAAGATAGCCCAAGATATGCACAGTGAAAAAATAACAGTCTATCCCTGTAGATTAAATAACTGGTTTAGTTTGGAATTACCTGTAGATTACCCAGATTGATAGACACCTGATGAAGCCAGAAATGTTGTGAACAACAACAAAGATCAGGACAATAATCCAAATGTAAATAGTTTAAATAGTGTTTCCACCTTGTTTGATTTCTTGTGAAAGTTTTGTTTTCCTTCTATATGTCCCAATAATGAGAGAGTATTCACCTTTTATTACTAACTCTTTCTACAGGTTGTCCCTAAAGTTTGGATACATAGGCAAAAATGCATATTTTCAAGAAATGAAATTTTCAACATTTTATTGAATTGGAATATTAACAAATAACATCTTCAATATGATCTTCATCATTTGTGATGCAAAGGTTGACATGCTTTGCAAGATTCACGGCAACTTGATGCAATAATTCCACATTGCTATAAATTTTAGCACATTCACTGTTTATGCATACAATTAAGTTTGTTGCATCTGTGATTTTCATTATGTACACCTTCTCTTTTTGCATACCCCCAAAAAAGAAGTCAATTCTTTCTTCTTTTGACAAAACCATATTTAATGTGTAGGTAAAAAAAATTATACTTAATGAGATTTTCTATGTGTTCAAACTTTAGAGACACTTTGTATTTCTCCATATAGTTATTAGTTACCATTAGTAATTTCACTTTGTATATTCTATCTTCTGACAGTTTTGACCCTTCCCACATTACCTCCCATGAGCCTTTTCATTAATGCTTATTTCATTATATGTACAGAAATCTAAAAGTAGTTAAATTAGCCAAATTAATTCAGCCATTTTTTTACTTTTATTTTTATATTTTTTCATCTGATTTACTATTTTGAGTTGTGGAAGGATGGGTATGATGTCATGTTTATTGGCACAGAAAAAGCAATCAATGAACTAATTTAGAATTTTGGCTAAGGCTTTTCATATTAACTTATCTGGAATGCCTACCAGTCTGTCCCAATGCTAGATAAAAAAAAAAAAAAATTCATCTTTGGCATCATGTTGATGGAGAAGAGTTTGAGTGAGTGAGAATTTGGCAAACTACTCTCCCATAACAACATTATTACCCACAAAACAGTAAGCATAAAATAGAAAGGTATGAATATGCATCTCTGTATTAGGGTCCCATGACAATGAGCAAAATGTCTTGTCTCTAACATGTCACAATAATTGATAAAAAAACAGAGTGAGTAAGAACTTTAGCGCATCATTCTGGCATTGTGAAAATATCTTGTTGATAAAATGTCTCAATGATTAACAAAAACTGAGAGTGTTTCAGAATTTTGGGAAAAAAAAACAGTCTGCCATTACAAAAAAATCTTGTCACTAAAAGGTTAAAATGATTGAAAAAACACAGAATCAATGAGAATTTTGACAAACTACTCATCCAATATAAAAATGTCTTGTCTCTAGCGCATCACAATTGCTAAAAACTGATTGATTGATTGATTTTCTATGGCTTATCAACCCTTAAAGCCAGAAAATATTTTTAGGTTGTAAGAAACCTTTTTTCTTTTGAGATAATAATGGTTTAGTGATACAAGTTTTACTAATTAATCCATATTTAGCAGAGACAAAGTGGATTCATACCTAATGAGAATTTGATAAACAAGAAATCATAATGTGGATATAAAGTGGGGGATCAATCCTATATTACAATCAGTATATATATATTGATTCCTCACTTTATGTCCAAGATAGTTTCTATACATTTATATTTCAGAGAATGTAAATGAATCTAAAAGTCATGACTGTGTGGCAAATCAGCAATTTATTAATTGATTTGCTTTTTTACGATTTATCAACCCTTTGCAGGTTATTTAAAGCCAGAAAATATTTTTAGATAGTAAGAATTTTTTTTTTGAGATAATAATGATTTAGTGATACAAGTTGTACTAATTAACCCATAGCTGGGGGAGAAGAGGTGGATTCATACATTTCACAAGCGTATTTGCATGTATGTGAATCTAATGGACAACTTGGCTTTCTGATTTCCAATTCCAAGCCATTATCCATTACACCACATGCATATCCAAGCTGACAGCACATGATATTCCCAAGCAGTCACACATATAAGGACTGACAAGGGTTGATGTTACTTTGTTGATCATATAAGAACCATTGTTTCAATGTGATGTGGCCATAAGCCTCAAAAAACTGAGAAATGCTTTATCTTTAGCCTGTCACAATGATTAGTAAATGTAGTAAGTGAGAATGTTGACAATCCACTCACCAATTACAAAAATGTCTTGTCTCTAGCCTGTCACAATGATTGACAAAGCCTGAGAGTAAATGAGAAAAAAAAAAGGACACATGGCACAGTGGATAAAGGCATTAGTTAGATCCAGTGACAGGACCCAAAGAGTGTGAGTTCAATACCCGGCTAAGGCAGTGGAGAACTTTCAGAGGGAAATTAACAAGAGATAACTGATAACTGACATCCATTAAACATGGTATGTGGAACTAGAACAGTCTACCCCAGTGAGCGAAATAAAGGGTTCAGTTTGACATTCCAACTACCAGAGCATACAACAGCCGAAATGTTGTAATAAATATGGCGACAAAGATGAGGACAATAGTCCGAATAATGTAAATAATGTACATAATACCTCATCTCAGAAATATAGACAGATCCTGAAGAAGGCCAGAGCGTACAATGACGGAAACGTTGTAATAAATATGGCGACAAAGATGAGGACAATAGTCTGAATAATGTAAATAATGTACATAATAACTCATCTCAAAAATATAGCCAGATACTGAAGAAGGCCGGAGCATACAATGGCCGAAACGTTTTAATAAATATGGCTACAAAGATGAGGAAAATAGTCTGAATAATGTAAATAATGTACAATGTCTTTCTGTAATATTAATATGTTTATTGAAAGAAAGAGAGTGCTTTTTTTTTAGTAATTGTACACCTAATTCAAGGCCCAGGAGCCACTTAAGGTAGAGGGCTACTGAATGAGGTTGTTGCATGAACATAAAAGGAGGGTGTAAGAAGAGCAGATTATGATATGTAGGATAGATAAACATTAACTCTAAACTTAAAGAGGCTCAGATGGTAGTGATTGGGGAAGTAAAGTATCAGACACAATCAAAGAACATAGATTTGCTGGACAGATAAAGACAAAATTGTTAGTGAAATTCTTCTTTTGGGAGTCTACACTAGGAAGCATTAAAAGAGGATGACAAGCCAATATCAATATCAAGCAGATTTGTGATGATATAAACTGTGATTCCTCTGCCTTTCAACAAAGCAGCAGCTCTTGGGAAGAAGCTATCCAAATGGAGCCTTTTTATTCTTTCTTACTAATAGTCAGGGAACAGTTGGCCAAACTACACTCATATAATTATTGTGCAGGTAGTTATAATATTAATGAGCTGTTACATCCACTTGAACCTTGAAAAGTGTTTGCTTATGGCTTTTTGATTCTTGTTACTGGAAACTAACAAATCAACATTTTAACTGAAAAATGGAAATTCCATCCTAACAGTTTCTTTTCTCAAACTTCTAACTTGTGGAACTCCCTTCTGGCTTCATGCTTTCCAGCCAACTTTAATCTGCAAAAATTTAAATGCAATATCAATCGCTATCTACTGCTCTCCTGATTACTCTCCCTCTGTTCTCACTCCCTAGCAATTGCTTCTGTTTCTAACTCTTCTGCACCCAGTAACCACTTGTGTCTCAGTGGTTTTATTGCCTTGCTTGGAGTGAAATCAGTTAAAAAAAAATATTCCGATGGAAGTTTAACACATTAATCACACATTAATCTCTAAAGCAGGGTTTCTTAAACTTTTTAAGTAATGGCAC
The DNA here is from genome assembly GCA_903632075.3 of Acanthosepion pharaonis. NCBI lineage: Eukaryota > Metazoa > Mollusca > Cephalopoda > Sepiida > Sepiidae > Acanthosepion > Acanthosepion pharaonis. The sequence goes on along the minus strand of CAHIKZ030001465.1, from coordinate 20,371 downwards.
ACCTAGGAACAATTGAAAATATCATGGCACACTTAGCAAAATTTTTAAAGATCATCCATTTAAATCTTATGAAATAAAACCATAGATTAAAAAAAAAACACACACACACACACAAATATGAACTTTATTTCAATGTTTCTATTCACCTATTTGTAAGGTTTATTTACTGTGCAAACTGTGTCTAGTGTTTTTTCATGATTTCTTCAATGTTTGGTTGAATGTGTGATAAGCAGACCCTCATTTTTTCTTCAGTGGAATGTAGTCATTTTTGCTTCTTATGTTTAATGTTATTTAGCATTGTGAAGCCTAATTCACATAAATAAGTAGTAGAAAATTGCAATAAAACTGATAAAGCATTTTTAGCTAATGTGGGATATTCCTTTTTGTATTGACATCGAAAATATATCAATGCATATTGTCGAGTGTTGTATTTTGAGCCGTCAATCACTAGAAATAGTGGCCAATTCTTCATCCTCACATAACTGAAATGCAATGTTAAAAGGAACATTTATGAAGGGATTTTGAATCCAATCATACTTTTGTATGTACAATGATGGAAAATAATAGTCGATGTTTTCATTGAGTGCATGAAAATAGACAGAGTATTTAAAGTAACATAATCAAAGAATAGAGAAAAGAATTATTTAAAAAATATTTGGTGGCATACTTAAGAGAATTGAGTTGAGAATGACTGCCCTAAAGTGAACATGAGCATATGAATAGAATAAAGATTTTGCCATGCCTTTTGTGGATATTGACTTGAATTTCAGCACAGGAAATTCAATGATTAATCAGAGTGCGGAACTTGCAAAAATTCCTCTCTATGCTTTTTTTGTTGTATAGAATAATCCTAGTGCTATTTTTTTTATTAATTGTTAGAGAAAGCATTTTCACTATTATTATTATTATTTTAATATTAGTTTTAAACCACTTCAATATTTTTGTTATTGACATGAATCTTTTACATTCTTATTTAAAAAAGATATTTTTAAAAAATCATTTCATCCCAAACAAAGCCACTAACACTCAGGGGTTTACTGAATGTGAAAGAATATGAGAAAAACGTTATTAAGGAGTGAGAATTTGAAGTGAGAACAGTAAAAGAATAGGAATTAAGAAGACAGAAGATAGTGATGAACATTGCAGTTACATTTTTGGAGATCAAAGTTGACTGGAAAGCAAGATACCAGAAGAGATTTTAACAAGTGAGGTGTACAAGAAAAGAAACTGTTTTTTGTTTTGTTTTTTTTTATTTTTTTAAATCATTTCACCCCAAGTAAGGTGGGAATGCCACTAATATGCATGAGGTTACTGAGAGTGAAAGTTACAGAAAAGACTGAGTGAAGGAAGTATTGAAGAAAGGATAAAAGATGAATGGGATTCAAGAAGATAGATGATGATTGACATTACATTTAAATTTTTGAAGAGTGTATTTATAAAGGAAGCAATTAAGTGGAAAGGATTTCATCATGTGGGAAGTGTAAGAAATGAAACTGTTGGAGTAGAAGTGGCATTTTCATTTAGCTATTTTAACAGTAAAATGGTGGGACCTAGATGCCAATGTAGTAGCATGATTAAATTCATTTATTTGGGGCACCAGGTAAAAAATCTCATCAGACCAGTTGCCATGAAAATATTTATAGAAAAGACAGAGAGAAGCCATGCCATGTTGTTAGCATAGAACTTATGGTTACATCTAGCCATTTCAACTGTAAAATGATGGAATCTTATAACTAATTTTTATTCCATCTTATTGTTGCTTTTTTGTTGAATTTTTACTGACATTATTTTATTACCAGTTTCACTCCATTTTATTATTGTTGTTCTTTAGGTTAAGCATTTTCACTTTTATTATTTTATTAATAGTATTAATCGATTTTACCTTTGTCACTTTTAAGACTAATCATTTTCACTATTATTATTTTATTACTGGTTTTACTCTATCTTGTTGCTTTCTAAATGAACTATTTCCACTATTATCATTTTATTACTAGTTTTATGCCATCATTTAGCACTTTTAAAAACAATGGTTTTTTTATTTTCTTCAAAACCTAGAACTCAAACTGACAAAGTGAAAATCATCTTCTCAAGTCAAATGTCAAAAATGTCTGGGATTACTTTTCTGCTTATTTTCCCATCTTTTTGTTTTTTAATCATTGAAATTTTGTTTTTATCTTTTTCTATTGTAATGATAATGATAATATTAGCCATTTCCCTATAAGGAAACATTTGGCATTCACTGACTGAGCAGCCAGTACAGCTTTTATTTGAATTTTTTCTGGAAAACAAGTTTTTCAAGTCCAGTAACTGTTATTACTCTTTACAGTATCGTTGGGAGTTTTCTGCCTAACCTTTTCTTTGAAGTAGTGCGGAATGTCAACATTTTGATTTTCTCTTGTGCTGTCATTGGTAGTTCACAAGTGATGTTATTTCTGTTATTTGATACAGTTCTTTATTTGTAAATCTGTAGCGCCAGTCTACAAAGGTCCAAAGAAGAAGGATAGTCTTTGCTAAGACCCACAGGCTTCACTCACTGAAAGCCATTTTTATCCATTGATCTTAGGAAGCGGTTGTGTAGATCTAATAGTTTAGATATTTGTGAACAGGTTTGGCATAATATCTATATGAAAGTCTTGAACTGACAAGGCTATTTAAGAACATGACACAAGTTTTCAGGTTGATATTTTGGTTTTGCATCAGTATGCGGTGTTTGGGGGAAAACTATGTCTGCCATATCCTATTTTATATTCAATTTCCTTTTCTCCTATACTAAATTTGTTATAACTGATCCATACACCAAGTGTTTAGTATTTATTAAATTAATTTCCTAAATTTTTATGATTGATTCATGGTACATGCCATTATTGCTTTCATTTCAATTCCAGATCATAGTTTCTGTTTTGGAAAGGTTTATCATGAGTCATATTTCTTGGAACTTGGTAGGGGACATTGATTTTCTGTTCAAGATCATTCTTATCCCAACTATGAATATCTATGTCATCAGCATAGCACACCCTTCATCATAGTAAGTGGAAAAAACTTGCATATAAATGAAAGTTGATTATTTAGTGAAAAGTAAGCAGTAATAAAGATGCCTTCTAAAACGCATTAAGAGACAGAAAATTTTCATTAGAAAGAAAGAAAAGAGTACTGAACTGTTATGTAATATCAATCCTCCTATATCACAGTGTATTCTGAATAATCTCCTCACAGATTTAAAAGAGACTTGAAGCAACAGAAATGTGGCTCTACAGAAGGATGCTGAGAATATTATGGACAGAACATAGCAATGACAAAGTTTTAGAGAAAATGAAAAAAAAGGACATTTATACTTAAGAGAGAGTTGAAATTTCTATGTCACATAATAAGGAAAGAGGGCATGGAAAATTTGATACTCACTGGACAGATTGAAGGAAAGAAGGATAGTGGAAAACAATGCATAACCTACATAGTGAGCTTGAGTAAATGGATGGCAGAACAGGGGTAGCAACAAGATCAAATTTACTAAGTGCTGAAAACAACAAGGAATTCTGGAAAGCCATGATCACCTATGTCCTGAATGGACATGTCACATAGAAGCAGAAGAAACATTAGGTAAAGAAAAATCTTAAAATTTTTATTTATTTTATTCACCCTATATCTTCATAATCTGCTTTGATTACATTCTTAGGCCCTTTATCGATACCAGACACTACATCTATGAAGCAGTAACAGATATCCTGCTACAAAAATCACAGATGCAGATTATGCTGATGATCTAGCACTACTCTCTGATCTAATGTTTTTTTAAGCATTTCACCCTGAGCAAGGTGGAAGTGCCACTAGTATGCACGGGGCTAGAGAGAGTGAAAGTAAAGGAAAGGACTGGGTATAGGGGTGGGGTTGAGGAAAGGATAAAAAGAAGAATGGGGATCAAGGCAACAGAAGATGTCGATTGACATTACATTTAAATTTTGAAGATTATAGTTATCAGGGAAGCAAGTAAGAGGAAGGGAGTTCCACTGTTGGGAAGTGTGAGACTGTTGGAGTAGAAAAGGTGGTTGCATTTAACTGTTTCAACACTAAAAAGCGGGGTACTGAGATGCCAACATAGTGGCATGCTTAAATTCATGCAGTTGAGGCACCAGTGAAAATAGCTTGTCCGAGCAGATGCCATGAAAATATTTATAGAAAAGACAGAGGGAAGCCACATTACGTCGATGAGAAGTGACTGGAGTCCCTTAGTCTTGAACATTCAGCTAAAGGTATCAGTTTCTATGTTACTCATATACAACACAATACATGAGCTTAAATTAAAATGGAACAACTAGAACAGCATCTGGAACACCTCTCAGAAGAGTGTAGAAGAATTTACTTATCTAGATAGTAAAATCTTTAGCTGTGAAAACGATGTAAACAAACACATCAATAAAGCCTGGAGAGCAGCTTAGGCTTCCAGACAAAATGAAAAGGAGTCTCTTTCAAGCAACTGTTACCCCTGTTCTATTGAATGGCTGCTGAGAATGGACCCTTACCTCAAAACTGGAAAGAATCCAAACATCACCAAAGAGCATCAAAGATAGTCAGATTCTTAGGGCATTGTTAAAGAACTAAAGATGAAATTGTTAGAGAAGTTCTTTTGCAGACGCCTTCACAAGGGAAGAGCTAGGGGAGCACAACAAGCTAAGAACTATATCAAGCAGAATTGTGACTACATAAACTGCAATCCCTCTTACCTGCCAAATATGATGAACAATAGAATTGGATGGTGACAGATCCACAAGAATCCCTACAGCCATGCTACTAGGTTGGCATCTCAGTCCCCACCCCTTTTATCATGTGTCCTGGGTATGACGTTAAACTGCATCAACAGCAAGGCCTATGATCAGGAGGTTTTGATGAGCGTGGAACCACCTCTTAATTGCTGGTGTTCCCTGGTCCACCCTGACCCGGGATGGTAGCACCTGTTAGGGTCCCAGCTAGGGGCAAATTGTGAACTCCCAGTTTTTTCCAGACCTTACCCACGTCCTGGGTATGACGATAAACTACACCTGTGTCCTGGGTATGGAGATAAACTACATCCGCGTCCTGGGTATGGCGATAAACTACGTTCAACAGCAAGGCCTCTGATAATGTTTTTGAAAAAATAATGTTGCCAGCTATATGTTTCTGAAAAAATAATGTTGCCAGCTATATGTTTAATAGTACTATGTATTTAATATATATATATATATATATATATATATCTAACTTAATTTGGCATTAAATGACTTCCAGTGGTTGATATGCCATAAAACTCAACCAACCTTTTATCATGTTGAAACACTCATTCTTGTATTTTCACTGAGGTTAAGCAATTTTGAATCTGGTCAGTACCTATATAGGAATACAAGGTGCTGTAAGATGAGATTTGTGGGTGGTGTCATGGATAATGTCTCAGAATTGTTAATCAGAGAGTCATTTGTTAATAAAATTGCTAATACAATAGACCATAATGCACCACTCAGCAACATATATAAATAGTTGAGCCAAAACACATGGCCTGAAGATTGAATTCAAACATAAAAGATTGTCACCGCTCAGTGTTGATCTTTCTGTTTACACTGATTGGGTCAGCTTGGTAATGAGGTGTATGATGTTGAAAGATCTGAAACTCCCTGATGAACCAAGTCAATTTACATCAGTGATGACTTCCACCAGCACCTATTTAAAAGCATATATTTAAATTAAAAAATTTTTTTTAAAAATTAAACATCACCAAAGAGTATACAGTCAGATTCCCAGGGCATTGCTGGAAAGCTAAAAATGAGATTGTTAGTGAAATGATGACAAACTACAATCCTTCTGACCTGCTGAATATGATGAAGAATAGAATTGGATGGCATATCCATGGGAATCTCTACATTATTTTTTTGCTAGGATTCTTAGTGCATGTAAGTATCTCTATAGTCATTACCAGAGAGACACTTACATGCTTAACATCAGTGAAAATACAAGAACCTGTGTTTCAACGTGATATAGCCATAAGTCTTTCACTAGTGTAGAGGTTTGGACTTCCAGACAACAGGAAAAGTGAAGACTTAGAAATTCCTCACAGGGAAGTTTCCAACTAGTGTTCAGTTAGCAGACAAAAATAAATAAGCACATAACTGAATACGTAGCCCAGCATTCATGGCGTAGTGATGGCTATTTATTGAGCACAAAATCCACACCAAAATCAGCAGACAATCAGAACCTAGAGAATAGGTTTGCCCAAGTAGCAGAATGGAATGTCCCAGTCTGTTATTTGGTTTGGTTTGGTTTGGTTTGGTTTGTTTTATGACATATCAACCTAAATGGGTCATTTGATGCCGACAACTTTTTTTTCCTGGTAATATTTTTGTTTTCTCAAAAATCTATTTCTGGTAATATTTTTTCCTAAAAAATGTATAGCTGGTAATATAATTTAAAAAAATGTATTGCTGGTAATATTTTTTTTTTCAAAAAAGTATTGCTTGTAATAGTTTTTCTTCAAAAATTTATTCCTGGTAATAAGTTTTTTACAAAGTATTTCTGGTATTAAAACCTAGTTTTATGCTTTCATAATGCTTTTTACCTCAGCTTTGGGGTTAACTATTTGCCTATAGCTGGGACTCTAACAGGTGCTACCACCGCGGGTCAGGGTGGACCTGGGAACACCAGCAATTAAGAGGTGGTTCCATGCTCCTCAAAGCCTCATGATCAGAGCCCTTGCTGTTGGACGTAGTTTATCATCTTACCCTGGACGCAAATATAGTTTATCGTCATACCCAGGACAGTCTGTTATAAAAACCACTCACCAATTGGCCCAGACAATTTCCCAGACCATACTCAACTTCTAATTCAGTTGAGGGAAGGAGAGGGGAAGTAGGTAGGTAGGTACGTAGGTCGGTCGGTTGGGCTGTCTGTCTGTCTGCCTGCAAAAAGAAGCCTCTTTTAAGCAATTGTCCCATCTGTTATATGGTATGGCAGCCCAGCATAACCACTTAACTCAAAGCAAGAAAGAAGATTGGATAGAGCCTACACCCACATGCTAAGAGTAGCTTTGAATGTCACTTGGAGAGATCGTCTGGCCAATGAGCAATTCTATGAGAACCTTTGTCCAGTATCAGATATCATCAAACAGTGTAGAATCAGATTTACAGAGCATTGCTAGAGAACTGAAGACAAAATTGTTACTGAAGTTCTTTTGTGGGAGTCTACACATGGAAGTACTGGCAGGGGATGACAAGCCAAGACCTATATCAAGCAGATTGTGATAACATAAGCTGTAATCACTGTCAAATATGATAGAATAATAAAATTGGATGGAGAGAGTCACAGGAATCTGTAACTAGCTGAAGAGGTTTGATTTTATTCAATGAAGTCAATTATCATCAACCCTTTTTGTGTATTTCTTTTGTCTTGTTGCCTGTATTATTATTATGATGTACTGAGCAGCTGCTACCATAAAAAGAAATTAAAACCACTATAGCCCACAGGTATTACTTCTTTTGGCTATGCCAACATGACAGATCAGAACATAACAGTTACTTCTGTGGGTTCACCTTATAAAATTATAGAGTACAATGAGTAAGTCACTGTTTTCTAATCAAGTGAGACACTGTTAAGCCTTTCACAAGTTGTTGTGATTATTGGTGGCTCTGTAAGAGTAAGTCATCAATTCCTTCTCTTTTCAATCATCTGTTGTCATACTGATAAAGCAGAATGCTATGCTCATAAGTTCTCTTCCCATTCTATTCTCAACTCATCAAGAGTATCTTTGCTTGATTTTCCACCTAGACCTGTGAATCTCTACATATTTTCTCTGTCCATAGTTTCCACCATTATCTCCACCCTAGATCCCCAAAAAGACGTGAATTTGATGTTATCTTTGAAATTGTCCTAAATAAATGTGCACCTGAACTTGACTCCTTTTTCTCTTTAAACACTACAATAAATGCCATGCTCTTTCTTGCTTTCCAGTTTGTAGGAAATACTCTTATGTAGATGATGTTTTTAAGAACTCTAGAAAACTGATCCTTCAAATTATTAATCTATTATTTTTCTACCCCATTTTGGTAAAGAACTAGAGGCTCTAATCAACATCAGATTGGTTAAGCATCACATTTCCTATGGTTTGCTTTCTGACAAATAAGATGGCTTTCACTTCTCTAAATTAACTACTGAAGTGTTAATGGTTATTACTGAAAGAGTCTATCAAGCTTTAAAGAAGAACGTTGATACCCTGGTTGTGGTTTTAGATATTTTAAAGGTGTTTAACAGGGTTTGGCATGCTGAGCTTATAGCTATGGTGTCTCTGGACAAATTTTTGATTTGATCCAATCTTTCTCAACAAATCATGTAATGAAAGCCTTGTTGAATGACCACATTAATGTGGGTCTCCCCCAGGCCTCTATACTCAGATTTTGTTTCTTAACTTCACCAATGATCTCCTTGATATCCTCAGTTCCCAACTGAGTATCAATGCTGATAAAACAACTATTTACCCCTGTTTTAATAATAAGTTCAATTGGGTTGATAAAGTAAAACTGGCTGCTGATCATGAAAATAACCTTCACTCTGTTGTTAACTGGGGCAAGAAATAGCCTCCAAAATGAAACTATCTTTGTGACAAAGTCCGAAGAAGTGTCTGTAAAGTTATCAGTCCTGACCTGTCATTTTGGCTTCAGTCACTTTTCCATTGCCATAATATAGTTTCCCTCTGCCTTTTCTATAAATATTTATTAGTCAATTGTTCTGATGAGTTTTCCTCTTTGTTTTTTAAACCTCATGAATTTAAGTGTAGATTAGCAACTAGGTCTCATTATTTTACTGATGAAATAGCTAGACATAACCATATATTCTATTCTAATAGTTTCTTTTCTTGCTTGTGGAATTTGCTTCCAGTTTCTTCCTTTCCTATATTTTTCAAAAATTTAAATGCAACATGAATTGACCTCTTTTGTCTCTCTGAATCTTGTTCTTTTATTCTTCTTTCTCTTCACTAACCTTTTCTTGCTTGGGGTGAAATGCTTAGAAAAATAAATCAAAGAGATACTACATTTGAGTTTCAAATATTTGGGGTGGTTGGAACATAAGGGTAGTGCATGTTGATTTTTCTCTATGTTTAGAAAATCAATATTGCACTCCATCTAAAAGCTAGGGTTTGATGTGATAAATATGGACACCAAAAATTAGATTCACAGCTTTCACCAATTTTTGAGCATTTAGTTTTAAATATCATCTGAAAAAATTTCTGCAGGTTTTTGTTTACAAACTGACTTCAAAATTTTATTATTTCAAAAATAGATCAAAATAAAGTTAATATCCTTTTTATTAAATACATTGAATTGAAAATATATTCTAACGAGAATTCTAATTATGAATCACCACAATCAAAATATGCAATTTTTTTACTGTATTCAGTAAGATTATTTACCTCACACCCCTGCGAGGTAGGATGTGGCACAAGGCCATTATTTAATGTGAGGTAAAACCGAGCCCATAAGCTCGGGCAAAAATTCCCCATAGACCCTGTAAAAAATGGGGTCGGGTAGCTGTCTACCACCCCAGATGGGGCTCTGCCCTTCGGCACAGCCTTGCCTGGGTTCCTCTCTGCCCAAAGGCAGAGAGTTTGACCAATTTAGCTGGAGATGAATCTCCAACTAATTGCGTATTCAATAAGTAACAATCGTGTAAAAAACTTATAAAATATTACAAAAAAGCTACTCAATGAATAAGATTTGTTAGATCACAACTAGTAAAAACAAAAAATAGATAAGTGTATATAACACCATAATACTACTGGGACAAATTATGAGACAAAATGATTCAAATTTACATTATTTATTGAAAATCACACTTAAACTACTGCACTGTATAACATATCACATCATCATATAGCTAAATTTACAAGGCCTGGGAGCCACTCGAGTTAGAGGGTTATGTTAGGAGGCCATTTGTGTGCATAGGAGTGGAAGATAACAGTTAACCCTTGCCTTGAACAGTTTAAGATTGTAGTGATTGAGGAAACATCCTCTTAGGAGTTGGTTCCACAGAGCAGCAGTTCGTGGGAAGGAGCTGCTCTAGTGGAACTTGCTTCTCACTGATGGAATATGGAGGGAATGCGGGTGATTTGCTACTATGTAAGTAGTATGTAACTATGTATGTAGTTTTATTTGCATCCTTAGCAATGGATTGTATATACAAGTTCTATGTTTCATCTTATAACAACGTTAATATTTAATATTTCATATAAAAATAATAAGAAAAATAAGGATTTCATTTTGTATCTAATTGCAGAAAATCATTGAAAAGTTCCACCGAAACCCCAACAAAGTTGCCAATGATGACATTTTCATCCGAACATTTACCGAAAATAAGATCAGCATCGTGTATCACACTGATGATAAGTGTATAACTTATTCAACACGTGATTTTCTCAAATTGTCTACATGGACTGACAAGAATGCACCAAATATTGGATGGAATCCAGAATTACACACATCATTTCAAGTAAGGACTTTAAACTTTCTACTTGGAAAGCTACTTTATTTACATTATTCAGACTATTGTCCTCATCTTTGTCGCCATATTTATTACAATATTTTGGCCATTTTGTACTCAAGGACACATGGCACAATGGATAAAGGCATTAGTTAGATCCATTGACAGGACCCAAAGAGTGTGAGTTCAATACCTGGCTCAGGTAGTGGAGAACTTTCAGAGGGAAATTAACAGGAGATAACTGATAACTGACACATGCTTAGGTGATCATGTATCTTTCAATGCATGACTGATGAGACAGGTGTTCCAACAGGAGCATTTTGAAGCATCTAGAGTGCCATTTCCCTAGGTAGGCTATTTATTTTATTAATATCAAATCACTGTCTGATTTCTGGACAAACCTCATAGAAGGCTAATATATAATGTGAATACTTTATATAAATGTTTTATAATATAAATGCTACAGGTTTTATATAAATGTGTTAATAATGTTTTATCATATATGAAGTGCATTCAAAAAGTATCTGATTTTATTTTTCCTGTCAAAACTAATGTCACATGGACAAAATTCCTTGAGTGGAAGGTAACACCACCTTTTCTGCACATGTGTGAAAAGTAGGTCATGTCAGTTCATGGCTGTTATGGCTAGAGTATGGATGCTTGATTTTCATTTTCATGCAAGATGACTGAATACATCAAGTGGAGATATTGCATCAAGTTTTGCCAAAAGCTTGGTGATACTAAAGCTCAAACCATCCAGAAGATTCATCAGGCAGTTGGCGATGGTGCCATGGGAAAAAAACTCAGATCAGCAAGTTATACAACTATTTCAAACATGGCTGCACCTCAGTGGAGAGCAAGGTAAGCCATCCACAAGCCAAAATGAGGAACCAGTTAAGAAAGTTCAGCAAATAGTCATGGAAGACGTCCATGTAACAGTCCAGGAAATTACTCATGAAGTGGGAATAAGCACAGGATCAGTGAATTCCATTTTGAAAGAGGATTTGTGCATGCAGAAATGTTGACAAAATTTGCCTGTTCATTCTACCAACATAATCCAAGCTTTTATGGTCAAGAATAACAACCACTTGTTTGACAGGCTCCTTATTCTTCTGACTTAGCACCATGTGACTTCTGGCTCTTCGCCAATCTGAAAGGCATGTTGAAAGAGAAGTGATTTGAGTTGTGAAAGGAAATTATCAGAAAAGCTATGACGGAGCTCCATAGAATTGCAGAGAAAGCATTCCAGAGGTGTTACCAGCATTTGTAGAATCACTGGGAGAAAGGTGATTTGAAAGTGATTAAATAAAATTTGTAAAATGTGCAAAATTCATTTTTTTATGTACAAAGGTTGGATACTTTTTGAATGTACTGCAGATATGTATTGTTTTTTTTTAATCATTTCATCCAAAGCAAGGTGACAATACCACTATGATGCAAAGGTTACAGGGAGTGAAAGAGAATCAGAAAAATTTATTGAGGAACAGGAGTCAGGAAGACAGAAGATGGTGATTGACATTGCATTTAAAATTTTGAAGGTCTATTAACTGCTAACTACAAAGATGTTTTTCTGATTTTTTTCATGAGAAAATAAGAGGAATAGGTAGGGAAGAATCCTTGGCCAATCTGCATTCTCTATCATCAGCCATAGTTGCATACAAGCAATGACACTTTAAAAATAAAGTTTAGTGATAATTTGCATTTGCAAAATATTGTAATGTAAAATCTATAATAGGGATTAATTTGATATTAAGTAGACACTGTCAATGGTAGCATTAAAAATGCCAATTCCTTGGAAGACTACAAAAGGCAGTGTGAGCATATAGTTGTTGAGAAAAATAATAATTTCTGCAACGATGGAAAAAGTTGTCTGCAAAATGGTATGAGATTGCGGAAAAAAACATTAAATTTGTTCTTCAATAAAGTTCATGTGGAAATTTTTATTTTTACTCGATAAGCTGAGTACGCATTTGCCAAGTTTAATAATAGTAATAATTATTCCCAACATAATATGACAGTATTTATCCCTTGGCACAAACAGCAAATTAGATGAAACCATATTAAGGAAAGCTATTTAAAAATGTTTGCCAGCAGGTATCATCTTTTTAAATAAAGAAAAAAAGAAAAGAAAACAAACTAAAACATCCTGCCAAACATTTAAAAAAGAAACAAAAAGAACAAATAAAAAAAAATAATACCACAAGCAAGCAGATCATTTTTTCAGATAATATAATTCATAAAACATATTATTCATACAGAGTGCAGTGGGTAAATTGTTGCCATTTTATATTTTTAATTTTACACATGTGTCTTGCTTGTTTTTGATTTTGTTGACTGCACAATATAGTAGGGTCAGTTGGGCACCATTTGTGAGAAAAAGAGCACCATGACTCAATTCACTCTGCCAGAAATTTGGGAATAGCATGCTGTACTGCTTGGCATTCATTCCGGAAGCTCCAATACGAACATTTTAGAGTGTTTAGGTGTCAATCTGAGAACAGTGCAGAGGATTCGGAAACAGTTGGATGACTCTTTTTTTATTAAAGTATCATTGCTTGTATACAACTATGGCTGATGATAGAGAATGCAGATTGGTGGATTACAAAGGTGTTTAGAGTGATCATTAGTTATGATGATATTATGCCTCCATTCATCTTCTGACAGGGCGACAGGCTGAGCATGGAGGCCTACATCAGTCACCTTGAGAAGGTAATGCTCTCCTGTGTCAAGAGAGTAGCTGCTGGATGACCCTTTGTCTGGCAACAGGACTCTGCACCAAGCCACACCAGTAGGAGAAGACATTCATAGCTGTCAAATGATTTCTATCCCCACATCACCCCCTACATCTGGCCACCTAGCTCCTCAGACTGCAACCCCCCTTGATTATTATGTGTTGGGCACAGTTGAGCAAGAGACAAAAATAAAACTCCTTGTAACAACAAAGATAAACTGAAGGCAAGGATTATGGCAGCACTCACCAACTTAAAGAAGGAGACTGTCTAGAGGAGTTGCAGGAGATTCTGAAGTCATCTGAAGGCTTTGGTTGAAGCCAATGGTGATTTTATTGAAAAAATTTATTCTTTAGTATATCAAGATATTATTGTTAATTTTGGTAAATATATCTTTTAAAATGAGATGTCAGTGTTATTTTCTTTTTTTGCATACTTTAGAGGACAAATTTTCCATCGAACCCTGTATATATGTCACAATTTACCTAGCATAGTTTAGAAATGGCATGAGGCTGAATGGAGCACCCAGTGGTTTCAAACTCATTACTCAGTTATAAGTGATCTCGCAATATAAGCCTCCCAACCATTACACAATGTTGAGGTGCTCAAAATGATCTTCTAAACATAGCTTAGATGTGGCACAAGGCTAAATGTGTGGGGCATCCAGTGAGGATCAAAATCATTACGCAGTTGTTATTGGTTAAGTGAGATAAGATGGCTAACCATGACACCATGTCAAAGTGGCTATGCTTATATATATATATATATATATATATATATATATAAAGAATCATCCATGTAAACAATCACAGACTATTATCACTGTCTTGTCCGTATATTGCTTAATATATGTACTGTAATTGATATCTTTGATAATGGCTTATGTAAGTCGAAAGCTTAGATTTGATTAAAAAATATGGATCAATATTGTGATTTTCTTTCTTAGTTTAATGATAATGTTATTAAGCTTATCAGATGTTATGAAAAGAATTTACATAAAATAAATAGACAACACTTGCTATATTATTTAATGAAACCTGTATGAATATATATATATATATATATATATATATATATATATATATATATATATATATATATATATGTACACAAATGCATAATATCCTATTATGACAGTATGGCTTGGAGTTTCATACACTATGTCAATTATACCTTGACCACAGACATTCCCCAACATAGGAATATAAAAATCAGACCAAATACAAAATTATTGCAACATATCACTACATTTCACTGACATATATGAGGGTGACATCTGTAGATGTTCCTCACACATACATTATACACTTACATGAATTGACATTACCATCCAACATACACCTAGACAAACAAGCATTTCTTTACATACACACTCTTACACTATCACATACTTTAATGTCCAAATGTTCCTTACACATATTTATATATTATTGCATTAATACATGTGACACATGTCTGACCAATAAGAATTACCAAAAATCATAACATTCCAATACTGTGTTTCTTTTTTCTTTCATTTCTATTCTTGATCCCTGACAAAGCATTAGTAAAGGTGAAACAGATTAAGATAGATTTCCTCCTTGTTCTTTATTTTATCATCTTGTCAGATTCCTATCCATATCTGATCTACATTTGATCTTTAAATATATAATATATATATATATATATATATGAATATTGTTTTAGATGTATTAGTACATATTTTATATTGAGTTTAGATAAATTCTTTTCAATTGTTGATGTGATAAAGTTAGTTGGTAGTACAATATATTTTTTTTGATTCATTGGGTTTGTCAGGAAGATCTGTTTTTCTATTTTAGAATATTTTATGAGCCTTTTGTTTTGCATTGAATATAAAATAATTAGGATACTGAAGAAGCTTGAAAGTGTTTTCAATGTATTTCTCCTCTTCACTGTGGTCTGCAAATTCTGAGTGTCTTAAGTAGAATCCAATGATTATACTTAATTTTTTAATTTTATTTTGTTGTTATGATGAGAATAGAAATTTATTAGATGTTTTTTTGGGGATAATTTCTGGTGGGCACCAAACTTTAAACTCTTGTCAATCTAGCATGATACTTAGGAAAATTAAGGAATTGTATTCTTGTTTTTTTGTTTGTAAATTCTATTGTATGTTCAATTTTGTTTAGTTTATTTACTAGGTTAGGCAAATCAGTATCACGAGGATATATTAATAGAGCATCATCAATATATTGGAAGTAAGTTGATTATTTTGGGTAAAATATTTTGGAAAGGACCAGATTCAAGAAAATCTAAGTAGATACATGCCATCACTCCACTAAGGGATCCCCTTGGTAAACCAAATTTTTGTTTGTAAAAATCATGATTAAATGATGTCAATGATATTAACCAACAAAAATTTTGATATATGGAAAATATAATTAGTGAACAGAGTTCAAATTTTGGCTGAGACTTTTTGTGTTAATTTTGCATTAATTGTTTTTGGAAAGGCATGGATCCATCTGATCCCTGGAGGAATAATTATAGCAGGATGCATCTGTTTATGTAATAAATCATTTCTTTTGATCATAAAATGTTCTTTTGCCAGAACAGACTTTTCCATATAGCAATTATTTACAGAGGTCTTTGTTAGTCAAACATGCATGACAAACATAGTCCACACTGTTCTGCTTTCTGCATGATGGTGGGGACCTTCTGAAAGCCAGCCTGTTCATCCTGAGTAAGACAATAAACTACATCCAACAACAAGGCCTCTAATCAGGAGGCTTTGAGGACTGTGGAATCACCTCTTAATTGTTGGTGTTGCCATGTCAACCCTGACCTGGGGTGGTAGAACCTGTTAGGGTCCCAGCTATGAGTAAATAGTTAACCCCTAAACGGGGGTCAAAACACTATGAAAGTGTAAAAATAGGCTTTAATAGAGCAATCTGTTTTTGTAAAAAAAAAAAAATACCAGCAATAAATTTTTGAAGAAAAAATTTTTACTAACAATACATTCTTGAAAAATATATTATGAGAAATACATTTTTGAAAAAAAATATTACCAGCAATAACAATCTTGTCGGCATAAATAACCTATTGAGGTTGACATGCCGTGAAAAAAAAACTGAACCAAACCAAAAGCCAGCCTGCTTTAGGACTTCTGTGTCAGGCTTTTGTTGATATATTTTGTTCATTCAACAAATTATGAACAAAATAATCGTATCATTCAGTATTCCTTTGATAATATTTCTTTTTATGTTTCATTGCAGGTGGGGCCATCAGCAAGCATAAAGAAAGAAGTGGATTTGTACCAGTTCCTGCGGCAAATGTTGAATGAAGAAGTTCAAAGTCGAGATGCTGTCAGGAAATCAGAATTAGAAGTATGCTGACTGAATTCTATCAAATTCTTTCTTTCTTAATATTAAACCAACCAATATGTTTTTCTGAAAGTATAAGTGATTATTACAACAAGCTATTACAAGAGTGACTATTACAAGAGTGACTATTACAAGAGTGACTATTACAAAAGTAATTATTATACATGATTATTACGACAGTGTTACAAGTGATAATTACAAGTGTGATTATCAAAAGAGATTACTATAAGGGTGATTATTAAAAGTGGTCATTACAACAGTGATTATTATAAGTAATAATTACACAAGTGATTATTACAACTTGTGTGTATATTTCTGAGATGATGTATTGTAACTATTTACATTATTTACATCTTCAGAATTTTGTCCTCATCTTTATTGCCATATTCACAATGTTTTGGCCATTATATACTCCGGCCTTCTCCAAGTGATATACATTGGAATTTTGAACTGAACCCTTTATTTACTCCATAGAGGTAGATTCTTCTAACTCCATGTGTCATGCTTTTTTTTTCCTTTGACAGGGGGCCATATTTCAGCTTCAGTTAATTCCCTTTAGTAATTTTTTTTATCCACTCGGCCATGTATCCAGTGGATAAAAGTGTTGGTTGAGTGATCCAAAATGTGACTTGACCGAAAGAGTTGTGTGTTCTATATGTAGCAGAGGAACAAAAAATTGGAAAATAGTGTTACTAAAGGGAATTAACGGAAACTAAGATATCCAAAACAAAAGAGACATGGCTCATGGAATTAGAAGAAACTACCCCCATGGATTAAATAAAAGGTTGGGTTCAAAATTTCAATGTATGTCACAAAAAAGGCCAAAGTGTACAATGGCCAAAATGTTGTGAATATAGCAATAGAGATGAGGAAAACAACCTGAATGATGTAAATAGAATAATAACAACTTTTAATAATCACAGGACAACAGTATGAATGATGTTAATTCAAATATAAACTCTTAAGTAGGTGCCGGAGGGAGTTGTCAGTGATGTAAATTGACTTGGTTCATCAGGGAGTTTTGGATCTTTCAACATCGTGTAAATAATGTGAATAATACAAGTGATTATTACACACAATTATTATAACAGTGATAACTATAGGAGTGATTGTGGAAAATGATTATTACAAGTGATTATTTCAACAATGATTATCAAATAAAATAATTGCAGAAGTGATTATTACAATAATATAGTGAATATTATGACAGTGATTATTACAAATGACAAATGTGTACTGGGAATACTTGATGGAAGGCATTAATGCCCACCATGGATAGCATAGTGTCTGACTACAGATTTTAATAATTGTGACCAGTGGTATCTGGCTATAATTCTCTGTGGCAACAGACAAGCAACACTGCCTCAAGTCATATCCACATTCAATGCAGGTAGTGATAGATGTCTATCCAGCAGGCTAGTTCAGTGTTCTTTAGCTTCCATGGGATATTGGAACAGAAGATCCATCAGGGTGGTCCTGTTATTATCATGAAACCAGTACACAGCACCTCACCTGGGTTTGTGACATCATTAACTGGACTGTAGAAAAGTAAAAAAAAAAGTGGTATAGTGTGATGAGACATGGAACCTGTTGTTTTGGGATGCTGGTACGGTGACAACTATTTTGAATTATTAAAGGTAATATTAGCTGTTTCCTTATTTTGCAGTGATCGACTAAGCAGACGGAACTGCTGTTAGGTGAAATAAAATCATTCACTTAAAACAATTTTTCAGGAAAATAGGTTTCTTAAGTCAAGTAGCTTTCAAGTATTGATGAGGGATTTTTTTCTTTACCATTTGTTTGAAATAATGTGGAATGTCAACATCTTGATTATGTCATTATTTTCTCTTCTCAAGTCCAGTAGCTGTTATCGCTCTTTCCAGTATTGAAAAGAGTTTCCTCCCTAACCTTTTTTTAAAGTTGTGCGGCACATCAGCATCTTGATTATGTCATTATTTTCTCTTCTCAAGTCCAGTAGCTGTTATCTCTCTTTGCAGTATGGATGGGAGTTTCCTTCCTAACTTTTTATTTGAAGTAGTGTGGAACGTCAACATCTTCATTATGTCCTTATTTTCTTTTCTCAAAGCAGCCACCAGCAATTCTGGTATAGTCATACTTGTTCATTGTTTGACATTGTCCAACAAGTTTTTGCATTTGCATCCTCTCCCTCTCCTATGTTCAACTTCATTGGTGCCTTGCATGATGGTCTTTCATACTCTGTGCTTGTAACATTTCCAAAACATGCCATTTTTCTTCATTTGACAGTGACAAGAAGAGGTTGCTGGTGGCCCACAACTCTTTCAACTTTCTATAAATATTTTCATGTTTACTGTTCTGATGAGCTTTCTTCTTTGGTACCTTGACTTCATTAAGTACTAGTTTGGCAGCTAGGTGTTATAATAACAGTTAAAATTGGTAGTTGTAACCATAATTTCTATGCTAATAATTTCTTCTCCCAGCTTTCCTATCAACTGCAATCTTCAAAAATTCTCATCATTTTGTGGTCGAAGTGGCTAAATGTAACTAAGTTCTATGCTAATAGTTCCTTCTCTCACACTTTTTGCTTCTTGCTTTCTAGTTGACTTTGTTCTTCAAAAATGCAATGTCAATCCTTAAGGACACATGGCACAGTGGATAAAGGCGTTATTTAGATCCAGTGTCAGGACTCAAAGAGTTGTGAGTTCAGTACCTGGTTAAGGCAGTGGAGAACTTGCAGAGGAACAACAGGAGATAAGTGTTATCAGTTATCTGCTGTTAATTCCCCCCTCTAGACATGGCATGTGGAACTAGAACAGTTTACCCCAGGGAGCGAAATAATAATGTAAATATTTTGGTTTTGGCACCTTAGACATCTCACCATTGCAACTATATAGTTTTCAAAATAATATGATTAACAAGAGAAAAAAGTTCTTTACCACAAAACAGGATGATGAAACTGGAATTACTCCTTCATATTTTCTTAATGAGTACAGATATTGGAGGTTCTTTTCAATAAATTCATTTTTGCTAATTTATGTTTCTCATTGGTAAATGGACTACATCACTATTTTACCAGTAGGTTCTAAATAATAATGGATTATTACAATAGTCAATTTATGCCCCTGATGGTATCTACAGGCATGAAACAGTAAGGAATATATATATATATATATATATATATATATATATATATATATATATATATATATATATCATGTATGCATTATAGTGCATGCATATACAGTTATAATATCTATTTGGTTGGATTGATGTGAGTTTGTGACTGGGGACTTCATGCTTTTTTTTTTGCAATCGTCAGACAGTTGATATATATATATATATATATATATATATATATATATATCAAATAACTAGATATTAACAACTGTATATGCATGCACTATCATACATACAGATGAACAAATCAAGATTTTTAGGTAAATTTTAATTTAAGTTTTGTTTCAAACATAAATGTCTGTGTCAATGTGGTAACATAGACAAAAATAATTTTAATATTAATAAATATGTATTGTGTGTGTGTGTCAATATTATTTTGTGTGTGTGTGCGTGTGTGTGTGTGCATGTGTGTATATCAAAAAGCTAACAGTTGGATTTGCAATCAGAGTTCTTTAGTAATTATTAAAAAACAGTGATCAATAGACAGTTAATAAGATTCTGAATTCTGGTTACCTCACAACTTAAATATAAAAATACTATTTGGCTTATAAATAAAGTAAAACATTCTTTTTTTGAAGTTTATTCTCAAAGTAATGCTTGAAAATGGAATTTAGAAACATCAAATTTTAAGGTTAATTTTAATTTAAATTTTTAAAAAAA
>CAHIKZ030001464.1:497500-506038 GCA_903632075.3 Acanthosepion pharaonis | reverse complement strand
AAAATGTAGAAAATCCGATCCCATATATAAACGAACACACACACACACACACACACAACCTGGGTTTTATAAGTATGACTTGATATGAGTTGTCCCCTTTCATTCTGGCGACAGAATCGTGTTTTATCATGTTTTTAAATTGATTTCATGCAAAAACAATTGTGTTTTTTTTTTTAATTTTTGGCACTGTCACAACCACCACAAGGTAATTTTACGCAGTCCCGTGAAGTTCTGTTGAAATCGGTTGAAAAATGTAGGAAATCCGATCCAATATATAAACGTACAGACACACACACACACACACACACACACACACACACACACACACACACACACACACACACAAAAATCTGCGTTTTATAATAAGTAAGATGTTATGTTAATTAAGGATATAAACGATCAGGGTTCTTCATCGATTCTGTTTCTTCATTACATTTGGAAGTACGATAACATATTGGAAAATATAAGGGAGTGTTTTCCAAATGACTTCTTGATATTTTTAATTCAGCGCATATCCTAAAATATATTATTCAAGAATATTTAAGATATTGAAAAACTCACTGTGCCCATTTATCAAGAATAACACTAATATAAATGTTATATCTCTGGCAATGAGAATCAGTATCTTGTGTCTTATCCAAGCCACCCTCCCAAATAAAACTTTGATTACACCCCAAATTAATCACATACAATCCTTAACTTACAGTATATAACTAAAAATGTTTTTCCCCTCATTGGGTTTATATTTTAAGCGTGAATTAAGAATAAGACTTGAGAATTGGAGAGGTCCAGTTAAAATTATCTGATGCTAAAAGAAACTTATCTGTCAAGGACAAGGTCGACCGAGAGTCCTACTCATTTAAAATAGACATTACGGGACACCGGGGTTGATGGCTACTTATCTAGGATGGGAACGTAAGAATCTAAGATTCTGAGGAGAGATCATCTTGCGCTTGTAACAGCATTAATTTCTGAAAGTGGCCATGAAGCAGAACAAGTGTTGCTTCGGGACGGCACTTTGTCAAATGGAATAGATGGTTTGATGTCCGGCTTCTAGTTTAGCCCCGGTTCAGGACAGTGTCAAACTGACAGTGAATTATGGCGGGGCGTACGCGAGAAGAATACCTTGTGATTATTCTTGTCTTTAACTTGCGAGAGCTCTTATGATCGCCGTGAGACAGCAATGAGAGAGAAGTGTCGAGAGACGGGGAAAAATTATAATATCCAGTTCACTGAGATTGGATCCAAAAGATTAAGAATTGAGGGATCAGGTTTTACCAGGGTTGGACAGATATGGACGGGGAAAAATTATTTTCTTCGTAGATGCTGTGGATTTTACAAGTATAAGATTTATTGCAATAAGAATTATTTGCTTAAAATATTTTTAAGATTTAATGATCGTTTGACTGGCTCTGTAAATAAGAGAAAATTGCGACAGCATTTGTTAAAAAATGAGAACTAATTACATTATTTAAGCTATATAGATAATCGAATTTTATCTGAAATATTTGCAGTGGTTATATATATATATATATATATATATATATATATATAATTATTTCACACAAAACTAATGCAAAGGTTAATGATTTAAATGGCGAGACATCCATCATCGCAAACAATTCAAATATAGTATAAAAAACCTCCAGATCCGTTATGAATGAATTGATCCTTGTTTATATAAATTTCTGCCGTATTAGTTGTTATTTTTACTACAAGCTTTCGTCTGTTCCTACAGACATCTTCAGGTATAGAATAGATGTTGTTTTTGTTTTTTTCTCTTAGTAATAAGAGGACAACGAAAATATATGTGTTGTTGTATCCGAAAATGCTATTGAAAATGAGTTATTGGTTTTGGAACGCGCCAAAGCAACGCTGAGTTTGATTTTAAATTTTTGAAGTGTTTGAGTTTATACCAAATATGGTGATGAACAAATTTTTTTACATGCCACTTTGACAGAAAAATTTACCAGTAACTTCTCATTCTCATAACTTTAGATAGATAAATAAAAAATCCATACATTCAGATGAAAAGTAAAAATAAAATCATCCTTTATAATGTCTAAAAGAATAGCCGAAAGCGCTTGGACGTAGAGAAAATTCACAAAATTTCTACATAATTTACGTCCAGAAAAGCTTTCGTCTGTTCCTACAGACATCTTCAAGTATGGAATAGATGTTATTCTTGTTTTTCTCTCAGTAATAAGAGGACAATACATATATTTTCGTTGTCCTCTTATTACTGAGAGAAAAAAACAAGAACAACATCTATTCCATACCTGAAGATGTCTGTAGGAACAGACGAAAGCTTGTAGTAAAAATAAGAACTAATGCAACAGAAATTTATAAAAACAAGGATCTTTTCATTCATAACAGATTCGAGGTTTTTGTACATTATTCGAATTGTTCGCGAAGATGGATTTCTCGCCAATTAAATCATTAACGTTTGTATTTGTTTTTGTATGAATAATTCATGAATATATATATATATATATATATATATATATATATATATATATATATATATATATATATATATGATGATGAATAGACAAAATAGATATTAACATTACATTAGGCAAATTTAAGTTAACAAAACCAAAAATTTTAAACAGGACAGAGTGCAAAGTAAGTGTTGAAATTCTGGAGGCTGCTGTATGCAAAACATTCCTTGAAAATGAATGTACTATCACTCGTAAGCACACACGAAAAAATAATATAAAATATGTATTAATTTTGGCAAATTTACCGATGAAACAAAACTACTTATTCGAAAATTTGAAATACTTAGTAAAGAAAATAGATCTTGTTCATATTATTTAACAAAACATGTTTGAGAGAATTCCTGCTGCCGAAATGCACAGTTTTTGTCTTTAGGAACGTGTGTAAAACATAAAATCTCAGGAAGATTAAATTAGATAAGAATTGTTTATGTTGTACATAAAACTTGTTGTGAATTGTCATTTGGGTGGTAAATGACGTACACATCTTGTAATAAGCTAACTAGAATTGGAACCTGTAATTCCCTAGCGGTCACCCATCTAGGTACAGACCTGAAACGACGTTGCTTAACTTCGGTGATCGTACGGGAACAGGTGTTTCAACGTGACGTGGCCGTAAACCGTAAGACGATAAGATTCAACATTACTTGTATGAATTACATAATATATAATTGAGACCAAAAGAAACAGCCCACTATACGAATTACAAACTGAAGATGCTACCAAAATCAAGCAAGTCCAACAAATTAAATATGCAAGAATAGGCGACACCGAAATCCGAAGGCGAATTGGGATAGCGAAAGATGCCTTCCAAAAGCTGAGAATTGCAGCTTAATTGACTTGCAAATGAAACAAAATAAAATAAGAACACTTAAGGTGGCCGCAACAAACAATGGTTGGTGCATGTAACGCATTTCTAGCAAAACGGATATAACAACTTAACATCATATATTGCCTATATGTGTTGGGAAATGTTTGAAAAGAGACCGGAAATGGCGACAGTGTTATCCGAAGTTACATTGGGAGAGCGGAAATGCATTAAAAAAAGATAAGCAAGCAATTAAGGAACAGGACAATTTCGTTAGAAACAACAACAGAAAAAAAAAAGAGTACAGAGCTGCTACGTAATATCATTCGTCCTATTTGGCATCGAATGTTGGGCAGTCTCTTCACAGATGAGAAAGACACTGGAAGCAACCGAAATGTGGTTCTGCAGAAGGATGCTGACAAAACCATGGACTGACTTAATATCAGGAAGAGGCAGTTGACATTTCTATAGCATATGATGAGGAAATAGGGCTTAGAAATTTCGACACTCACAAGACATATTAAAGCCAAGAGGAACAGAGAAAACCAGCGCATAACCTATGAGCTTGTGTAAATTTTTGGGAAAGCGGGTTTTGACAATTTGGTTCTGACAGGACAGATGGGAGGCAAGAGAAACAAAGGTAAACAACGCATAACTACCTGTGACAGCCTGAGAAAATGGTTGGTATAACAATGTTAGAAAGATAAAAAAAATACAGAAATTATTAAGCGCTAGAAAGGACATAAAATTGTGAACCGCCAACATAAGGTAGAGAGACGGTAGAAAGAAGAATAAAAAGATACACAGAATAAACAGCACAAACATGTATACACACACAATTATATGTGTGTGTGTGTGTGCGTGTGCGCATTTAAGCAGTAAATTCTCTCTTATGCATGTCTGATTAAATAAATTAAAACATTATTATGTAATTTTAATTTTATATATATATATATATATATATATATATATATATATATATATATAATATAAACAGTTTTTTCGGTCAAATTCACATTCTTCCAGAAAACGGTTATGTAAAAGAGTGCCCAGTAAATAATGTAAAAAAGAAAAAACACACAAATATCAAATTCAAGGTATACTAAATACTAATGCTAGCATGGTTTCCACTGGTAATGTTATAACCTCCACTGTCTGAAGAAACGTTACCGGTGAAAACCATGGTTGCATGAGTAATTTAGTATTCCTTCACTTTGTGTACATGGCTGCAGTCACTTGTATACCCACACCTCCAGTCTATTAATGTCTGCTTGAGTCCCCGATTCCATGCATCATACGTTGGTACACTAGGCTACTCACTCTCATCTTTTTTACGGTATGATCTTCGCAAGTGTTTGATTGTTTTTTAATAATGGAATTTCATCGATAAAACCTTCTTGTGTGATCGTTACTCGGAGTTAAATTGTTTCAAAGTTTTAGATATTCAATAAATTTCCTATGCCCGTAACAACTTCCAAATAGTAAGCCATTGTTCACAAATCTAAAAATCAAACAAAAACAGTGATGAACCTGCAGGGCTTGATTCAACTGCAAGTACAAACTTATGAACTCCCCCTCCTTCTTCGTACATTTACTGTAAAGCTGGAGGTTTTCAGGAATTTGTTCCCCCTTTTAACGCTTCAGTCATTCTTCTCAAACAATTTTTGCATCAAAGCTTGTTTGGATACCAATTTAGGGTGAAATCCTATGAAGAAAATATTGGCTAAAAGGCAAAAGCAGATTTGGGGCCTGGTTTGTCGTAGATTTCGTCCACTTAATTGAAATAATCAGAACCAAACTTTCGCGCAAGACAATTTGTGTGTCATAAGTACATGGCAAATTTTCAAAAAAAAAAAAAAATGCAGACTGTTATGGCCGAAAATAGAAGGGGGTTGAACAGTTATTTTATGTTTTTTCGTTATACGGGGGCGAGCATGATTAAAACCACACAACACTATTTGTTTCATGATGGCATATTAAACCTTAACAGAAAAAAAAAAAAGATTTTTTTTCTCTTACTTAAACCCCTTCCACCCACCTCTCCTAAAATTCTCTCTGTTAAGGTTTAATCTCCTTCTTCCTCATACTTACCCTCTCTCTAAATTCTGTTTTTATTTCCGGAGTTGTTTTTTTTTCAGTTTTTTTTTTTTAATTTGTAGGTCTGATGAATTAGATCATATTTACGATCCAATGGAATAATATATGACCATGGAATATTAGTGTTTAAGCCTTTTTATTATATCCTTACTCTGTCCTAGACATTGAGTTCTACCTGGATTCTTCCTCTTGGAATTTTTTTTTTCTAAAATATACATATATGAGTATTTATATTTATATATTTTGCATATGTATGTATATTTTCCACTAATATTATCTATCTATCTATCTATCTATCTATCTATATATATATATATATATATATATATATATATATATATATATATATATATATATACAAATAAAAATGCATTTAAGCTATCTTCCGCGGGGAGCTCTTAATTGGGTCGTTATCATAATAGATAGGGAGGAGTAGTAGATTTGATAGGCAACAATAAACTACAGAACTCAAAATTGATCATTGCATTTAAGTATTGTATTAATATTTAAGTTTGCCTTTAAAAGTTCGGCGATAATTCTTCTGTCGCCACTTAATTTAAAGACAATTTGTCCTTTACTTTCTGTACACATAATTATTGTTTATTTTATGTTTGACTTTCGCTGGAGTTCGCAATTACTTTCAATTATTCCCAGATTTATTTCGAAGGTATAAAAACTTCGCCGTAAGAATCACGTAAAAAGTCGCCAAAAACAATCGCAGTAATGAATCCAACATTTCAGGATCGCGTGTTCGAATCCAGCCCGGGATGTTTTTAATTTACTCACGGAGTCGGCCTGATTCCAAAATGGTATGACATGTTGGGTTACTGCCTGTAAGAGTAAAGTCGAAAAAGTGAAACATAGTGACACACTGCCATTCGCATTTAATATACATATACAATGCTGTTCAATAAAAGTGACTCACCTGAGTTTTTTTTACTAAATGTTCTCTTCTCCGATGAAAAGTAAGTTGAGCTAAATCCAAAGGATAAGCGATCTAAAATCCGAAGAAGAAGCTTTGAAAGCTTTTTGAATTTAGCAGTAAGTACTGTCAAGCATCCGTTCAGTATAATGTTCTGGGGATGCTTTTCTTTTCATGGAACTGGTTTCTTAAAACCTATTGAAAAGACCCTCAGGAGCGAGCAGTACAAGAGAATTTTAGCGTCTTGTCTGCTCCCTTCTCCTGAAAGGGTGTAAATCGACCCAACCAAGCTCATTTTTATGCAGGATAATGCTCCCTGTCACAAATCAAAATTCCTCTAGGAATACTTTGATGAGAAGCAGGTGAGTGTTATGACATGGGCGCCCCAATATCCTGACTCAACACCATAGAAAATTTATGGAACATTATAAAGTACAGACTCTCGAGAAAGCAGTTAAGCAATTTCAGATTTTAGATCGCTTATCCTTTGAATTTATCTCAAGGAGAACATTTAGTAAAAAAATCAAGTGTGTCAATTTTATCGAACACTATATATATATATATATATATATATATATATATATATATATATATATATATATATATATATATATATATATATATAAATTAATAATAAAAAAAGAAAATGTCAACACTCAGTAGCATAAACTATGAATACGGCCAACATTGACTGACCGTGTTTGTAAAATATAACATTCCTATATCTCTAGACACGAACATAAAAACGCTTTTAGTTCAAAATGTAAACTAAAAATCGCCCACGATAAAGGCTAAAATTGTACGCTAAATCGCTTGGATATGCAGAACATCTGTCCAGAATACAAAACACTTATACGAACACAGGAAAAATTGAATGAAAAAACTTTATCGCATTACCTTGTCAGTCGTCTTTAATGAAACCTGTATAAAAGAGGGTTTCTACCCAAATACACAATCATATATATATATATATATATATATATATATATATATATATATATATATATATATATATATATATATATATGAAGAGGAAATATATTTCTGTGATTTGGCTTTCTATGGAAAAACACAAATATGTCCAAGGTTCCGCTAACAAATCTTTTAATCGCATTTTTATCCTAGCGTCCTCGCTTACTTTTTGGAAACCGTTAATCTTTCCCGTCATTTGAAAGCTAACATCCCGCTGATTCAGCTGACGAGAAAAGCTTAAACTCTCTTTTTTCATCTTCACTGGACGGTTACTGATGGGTGAAAGCGGATTGAGTCAACTTCGTTCAGCTTTTCGAATGTCTTCCCCGTTTCTCTTTAGCCTGTTTTGATTCTTTTATAAAACAAATCCTCCCAAAGAACGACGCAATAGACATATCACACACACACACAAAGACACACACACACACACACATATATATATATATATATATATATATATATATATATATATATATATATGTATATATATATATGTATGTATGTATGTATAATCATTTCCCTTTCGTCGGTCAGGCTTAACCTTGGCTCGTCTTGAATGATCCCACTCAAGACCGTCAATTTATAACACTGAAACGAACTGCGGAAAAGTTCAGTTACATTGTCCGTATGCCATCGCTCAAATTACCCTCCGAAGCGCCGGGAAACAAAGAGGATCAACAGTGAAACGCAAATATTGATCTTTTGACCAAAGGCCCGAACACAGTTCGTAAGCTCTGTTATGGGCTTTGAGTCAAAGCTAAGTGAGTTTTATTCCTCTGTGCCTATTAAATACGCGTAGCTTAGTAAGCTCCCATTAGCTGGCTATGGCAAACGAGCAGTTTTGAATAAAATCGCTACAGCCAATAGATAGTTATTTTTCGCCCCTGACGCGTCCCCAATTCTCTTCATTCCTCTTTCATTCTCCCTCCCTCTCTCTCTCTCTCTCTCTCTGATATATATTGAGGGAGGCACGGTTGAGTAGTGGATGGCGGCTCGGATTAAGGAATTGGAGAGCCGAGTTCGAATTCCAGTCAAATCCATGACATTTACATGGGAAAGGTATTAATCCTCTTTTTTTACCAGCTATGGGTAAATTATCAGGACAGACTGGGTTCTATAGACTTGGATGTCAATTGGTCTAGGAGAAGGAAAACAGAAGTCAAAACCTGCAGGAGGTTGTTTGGGGACCTTATGGCACATAGTGCACCTGGTCTCTATATTCGACCCTTCAAAAACTG
>CAHIKZ030001464.1:445000-492500 GCA_903632075.3 Acanthosepion pharaonis | reverse complement strand
CTAATCAGAGTTGGGTAATTTCAAATCAAGCAGACGATAACTTTCTGTACGTAGCTTGATAAGGAACTTTATTAAATCTGTTTATATTCCAATGCACTTTACTTACTCGTCTTTCTCTGTTATTCCAGCTGATATTAATCGGCGAAACGCGTAATCTGAATGGCTTTTCAACTTTGTCTCATTATCGCCACTTTTGTCCGGATATTAGAAGATTGGACATAGAAATCAACTCCAAATGGTTACAGTCTGTTTCATGCTTGAACGCAATCTTCAGACCTTGATGTTTGTTTAATAATGCGACTATATATGTTGACCATTCGGGCATTATTGATTAAGAAGGTGATTTATTTTTAGTTTGTTGTGCTATTTCAACTGCTATTGAATGGAAGTGGACGGTTATTTTAAATTATTCTAATTTCTATCATATTAAACTAATTAGGAGTCGGAAATACGGTCTTTGCTGCTCTTAATGATCCCATTAAAACATATATAAATCGATATGCTTTTAAGCAGGAAAAAAGCTGTC
The DNA here is from genome assembly GCA_903632075.3 of Acanthosepion pharaonis. Lineage (NCBI taxonomy): Eukaryota > Metazoa > Mollusca > Cephalopoda > Sepiida > Sepiidae > Acanthosepion > Acanthosepion pharaonis. Next base: position 491,974 of record CAHIKZ030001464.1, on the reverse strand, counting down.
ACCATTGGTTGCTGAAATCTGTGTCCATATTGCATATATTTACTTACGCACTATCCAGAAAGTTAAATATATTCACCCTATATATATATAGCATACCTTAAAACTATATTCTACCATATATATATATATATATATATATATATATATATATATATATATATGTGTGTGTGTGTGTGTGTGTGTGTGTGTGGTTCAAACGTGTGTGTGTGTGTGTGTACATATATGAAGAAAAATTAACAACAATTAAAACAAGTAGCCGAAAGTGCTTGGGACAATGACCAATTTTCCAGTCCCTTACTCCCGCTAAACGGAAAAATGCAAGTATTTTGGAAAACGAAATAGAAAACTAATCAAATTTTTCTTGTCAGTCATATTCAACGTAACATCTTTAAAAGATTGGTTGCTGATCAAACACACACGCGCACACACACACACATGTGTGTGTGTGTGTGTATGTGTGTGTGTTTTTTACCCATCTATCTATCTATCTATCTATCTATCTATCTATCTATATATATATATATATATATATATATATATATATATATAGAGAGAGAGAGAGAGAGAGAGAGAGAGAGAGAGATAGCTTGTGTGAAGCTAGGGTATTACCATTGCATGGTTGCACTCAGTGGCGTATTTGTCCAGTCGCTGTCGAAGCTAAACGCTTTCTCTTTCAGTCAGGAACACGGAACACAAATTAAAAGTCAACGACTATTTGCTGCCATAATCTGTTAACCATTCCTTTACAGCAGAGGTTCTTAAAGTGGGTTCCGTAGAACCCAAGGGGTCCTCAAATGAGTGCCTGGGATTCCGTGACAAAAGTTCATAGAAATAAATGTTTAATATAACACATTAACAAGGTTGGTAAATAATTCCTAAAAATAGATATCAGCATATTTAGATACTTCTATAAATGCTGTGATGTATCTTTTTAAACTTTTCTATATCAATATAAGTGAATAATTATTTTATCTTGCTACTTCTGAATTGAAAAGTAGTCATTTATTGTGATATTATCTGTGTGCTATGGAACCACATAAATTTGAAAGTTAATATTCTTGCTATATTGGAAAAAGGTCTGGCTATTAATTGACTCTCGTTGGCTGTGCTTTCGTGTGTATACTTTCCGATTAAAAACAACACCAACCTACTTATGGGAAAGTAGATTTTCCTATTACACTGCCTGAAAGTCCAAATACCGAAGTGGACTTAATTCTAATGCTGACTTGAGAATCAAACTCTTAAGTATAAAACCAAACATTAAAAAATTATGTGACAATATGAAACACAAGCATTGTTCTCATTGAATGTTCTAAAAAATTCGGATTACGTATGTGTTGTGGTAGGATCCACCTAATTTACATAGTGGAGTACCGACCATATAAATATGGGTTGGTACCGGGAAGACCAAGGAAGTAACAAGAGATCCAATCCAGAGACTCTGCCCGACTGCGATTAAGTCAACCCATTCTACAGGAACAGTCTTCCCAAGAATATACCAAACTAACTGTAAATATTGTGTACCTTTTCCTTGTTTCAATACATTTTGTTTACGTACATTTTGTGTTGTATTATTAATATTCCATGCTTATCCAAGTTTCAACAGTATGAAATAAATTTCATGTTAACATTATTCGTAATTCGGTTCCACGTAAGTAAGAATATTAAAATAATCACATTTTTATTAAAAATATATCAATATATATTATGTTTTTAATTGGTTTTTGAAAACGTTTATCATTTATGAGGTTATATGAAAATATTTACATTACTGTTATATACCGTACCTATGAACACTAATGGGTATATCCCAATCCTCATAATTACGTTGGACACTATTGTATTTGGGGTAATATGCTGTCTAAGTAGTCCACTACTAGCAGTGGTTTACCTAATTAACGCCGCTGGCGAGTATTGTATTTTGATGATTTTATAAAGATTACCATTTCATTTCCAACCCCTGTTTTCGTTATTCCTCACTCAGTAACCTTTTCTAGGTTACAACAATCACGATCATATAAAAATATGGGTATCTGGAGTCCCCTCCCCCCAAAAAAAATTCTGGACCCAGAATTGTGCCGTGTCTGAAAAATTTGGCGAAACTGCTTTACAGCATTCTATTTACATGTAAACGCACACTCTGTCATATAATAAGATTAGTCACAGTACAAAATTAAGGAATCACTTTGTATTGACAAAACAATACATGGTTCCACAATTATCAGTGTTTTTTTTATTATTGCTGTTTCAATTAGCCACTGTTTCAAGTCATCCCAAAATAAACAAGTATTTTTTCTTCTTAAATAATTCAAGCAGAGTACTAGATTGTCAACAAGATCTCTTCATTTTACTGGTGAAATTTCTAAATGTAAATGTTAGTATAGAACTTACTATAATGACTAATAAAATAAAACACTAAGTAAAACAAAATATATTAAAAGTAATTTTAGTACGTGATATTATTTTCATTTTTAATATTTTATTTTATTACTTTTTTATTACTTCCAGCAAAGAGACAATGTCATAAAGACACAGGGTTTACTAAGATTAACTGATTTGTTTTCTACGGTTAATCAAAGCTTTGCAGATTATTTAAATCCAATATTTTTAGATAAAAATGTTTTTTTTAGATAAAAACGAGTCATTTGTACAGGTCGTACATTTTGTTGTACTTAGTGTTTTATTTTATTAGTCATTATAGTAAGTTCTATACTAACAGCTTTTTTCCCTCGCACGTCTCACTTACGGAATTCTTTTTTTGCTTCCTCCTTTCCATTTCAAATATGATCTTCAGATATTTCAGTGCAACGTCAATCATTATCTTCTGTTTTCTTGAATTCTTTTTTAATGTCCTCGCTCCTCAATGTTTTCTTAATTTTCTTCACGATCAGTAACCTGGCTTACGGCCATATCACGTTGAAACATCGGTTCCTGTACGATCACTGGACTTTGTCAGTACCTAGGGGGCTGAACACTTGTGAATACCAGGTGCTGTAAGTTTGGATGTGCGGGTGGTGTAATGGATAACGGAATAAATTGTTAACCGGAGAGCCAAGTTTCAATTCCAGTTGGGTTCGTTATATTCACTTACGCGATACCTGTAAGTATAAAGTATGAATCTAACATTTCTCCCTTTCCCAGTTATGAGCCAATTAGTAAGAGCTGTACAAGAGACTCCTTGTTATCTCAAAAAGCATTTTCATCTAAAAAAAATACTGGGTTTAAATAACCTGCAAAGCTTTGATTAACCGGAGAAAACGAATCAATTAATCTTAGTAAACCCCCGTGTCAAAATGGCATTGTTACCTTGTTTGAAGTAATAAAAAAATAATAAAATAAAAGATTTAAAATGAAAATAATATCACGTACTAAGATTACTTTTACTACATTTTGTTGTACTTACTGTTTTATTTTATTAGTCGTTATTTATGTTATTCTTTTATTGCGCCTAGTTTTGAAATGAAAAAAATATATAAGTTATATGTATAAAGAAATAATGGATTTATTGTTAATCCGATACATTTATTACTAAAAACGTTACAATAGTGGTTACTCGTATGTGAAATAGACGCCACATTTTTATTTTTACTTTAAACACTGCATATTAATGTCTGTCGGTCTGTGTATTCAAAAAACATCTTAATAAATAAAATGTGCTCTGCGCGCGTCTAATTCAAATGAGAGCATGCACCTTAATAACATTTGAAGTAATTAAAATGACGGATTAAAATAAATCCATTAATTCTCTAGAAAGTACTTTGTTTACGTTTCGGAGACGAAATTTGCCAGATCTGATCTTCAGAGAAAAATATTTTTGGTGAGGAACTGTTCTTTCCTTAAAAGGGGTACTAGAGCCTTGGTTAATGTGAATATCTTCGTCGGCGAGTGGTAAGGTAGAACGAATTAAACAGTGCTTTCTACTACACAGGAGGATGCAGGATCTTTCCCTGGCAGAAAACAGCTTCTCTTTATTATGATTTTTTGAATACGCAGGCCGATATACTTATATGCACATTGTTTACAGTAAAAAATGAAACTTAGGTGTCCATTTCAAAAACGAGTACCCACATAAAGATACAATCATGGCTGTGCTAGATAAATTTGGGACATATATTTAGCGAGATAGAAAGGTATTTAAAGCAATTTGACGCAGCATCCGGCATATGCAAGCATTCTCGATTCGATTTCAAACGTAACAGTTATACAGATGTAAAAGAGACGATTTCCCGGCGGAATTTCCCGCCAATCAAATAGATTCGGATATTGGACACTTTCAAAAAGATGGTGAAAATGAAAGATGACTGCGCTAACTCCAGAGACGTAAGCAGAGCGATACACAACAACTTCACTTTCTCTGTCATGGTTCTCAGTCCGTGAGCCGATGGGAGTCTGTCACATCCTTTTCTGTGAGGCTTTAAGTCAATTTCGATATATACCCTTGCTCAACGGTGGAGGTACAGGTTCCAGTAGTCGTTAGCTCGCTCTAATAGGGGCGCACGTAACGCAGCAACTGTTGACTGAGAGTACGTGACCGTCTCACTCTTCTTACAACCTGATTATTACTCTAGGGTGACGTTGAGATTGGGAGTAGAAATAATTAATGGCTACCATTGTTCACATGATGGCCGAAAATGATGAGAACCAACTGATCTCTCTCCCAGGAATCTATTCGTTTTATATAATCTTTGCTGAGAGAAGTTTTCTTGAATAATTTTTCTGTTATTTTAAAGTACCAATGCAGAAATCTTTTAGAAATTATGTTATTTGTTTAATATGTTGTGTTTTGCGGTATAATTTCTTTTCCATGATCAAATTCTCTCAAAGATTTCAGGCATTGAAAACTGTCAGGAGGATAAAGCGAACTACTATATTCGTCATAGTCAGCAAGGACTATCATGTTCTACTCTTATAACTATCGCTCTATTGTTTTATAAGTAATTATAAATGCCTATTTATTTTTTCTATAACTTTCATGAAGCAAAACTTTGTATTCTCAAATGACGTGAACGTGCGTGTGTGCAATGGATAGTGGCTTGCAATAAGAAATCGGAAAGACGAGTTCGAAATCCAGTCCAGTTACTTATGCAGAGATTCTTTGGTAAAAGAATGAATATATTTTCTTCCTCCAGCTTATGCGTTAATTAGTATGTTTTCTTGGGGCTTTTAACACCGAAATTTAGTTTAGAAAACTAAAAAATTAGTAATGCTCTCAAGAAGGAGCATTAGTGATTTTCTTTACAAAAATGTATTGCTGGTATTTTCTTTATTTACAAAAATGTATTGCTGGTAATTTGATTATTTACAAAAATGAATTGCTGATAATTTTTATTATTTACAAAAATGTATTGCTGGTAATTTTTATTATTTACAAAAATGAATTGCTGATAATTTTGATTATTTACAAAAATGTATTGCTGATAATTTTGATTATTTACAAAAATGAATTGCTGGTAATTTTCATTATTTACAAAAATGTATTACTGGTAATTTTTAATATTTACAAAAAGGAATTCCTTTAATTCTTATTTTATTTATATTTTACAAAAATGTGTTGCTAGTAATACTTATATTTTATTTCTTACAAAAATGCATTGCTAGTAATTTTGTTTTATTTTTTTACAAAAATGTATTCTGTCAATTTCTATGCTTTTTATTTAAAAAAGAATTGCATTGCTGGTAATTTTTATCATTTCCAAAAATGTATTGCTGATAATTTTTATTATTTCTAAAACTTTATTGCTAGTAATTTTTATTATTTACAAAAAATGAATTGCTGATATTTTTTTAACATTTTTAACATAATGTATTGTCGTAATTTTTTATTTTTTTCATTTTTTACTAAAATGTATTACAGGCAATTTTTATTATTTACAAAAATATATTGCTGGTAATTTTTTAAGTTTTTACAAAAATGTATTTCTGCTAATTATTTTTATTTAGTTTTTTCCAAAAACATTAGTGGTAAGTTTTGCTTTTTATTTTTTTTCATTTTTTACTAAAATGTATTGCTGGTAATTTTTATTTTTTAAAAAATGCATTGCTGCTGATATTTATTTTTTATAATTTACAAAAGTGTATTGCTGATAATATATTTTTTTTTAATTTTTACAAAAATGTATTTCTGAGAATTGTTATTTTTTAAATTTTTTTTAGAAAATGTTTTCCTGCTATTGTTTTTGCTATAAAATATATTGCTGATATTTTCATTATAGAATATGTATATATATGCATTCATAGTTTTTTTTTTGGCCCCAATTTGTTGGTTCAGTATTTTCCCCTTAGCTGGGTCTCTCAAACGTGCTACCACTCCTGATCAGAGTGAACACGGCAACAACAGCACTTAAGAGGTGGTTCTATGCTCCCCGAAACATTCCGATCAAAGGCCTTGTTACAGAATGTAGTTTATCGTCATACCCAGGAGGGGTTAATTAGTATGATTTGTATCTAGAAAATATGTTTTTATTCTCAAAAACGCTATTAATGCCATATTCACTCACACAAAAAAAAACAAAATAAATTTCAACCTTAGATAACCGATAAAAAGTTGATGAGCCGTAAATATCATATCACTCAATCAATCTCAAATGAATGTCGTTATTTTACTTGTCGTAATGTTGGCCAATCTCCACAAAGATGAAGAAGAAACATAAAAAACAGAAATTTGGTTCTACAGAAGGATGCTGAGAATACCATACAATGAACATGTAAGCAACAAGAAAGTGTTAGAGAAAATAGAAACAAAAAAGGACACTTATACTTAACATCAGAAAGAGAGAGTTGAAGTTTCTAGAGCACATGATGAGGAAATACAGCTTAGAAAAATTGAAACTCCCAGGGACATAAATAAACAGCCCATAAACTACCAAACAACAAAATTTACTAAGAGCTACAAAGGACAGGAAATTATGGTGAACCATGACCGCCAACATCCTGAAGGTACTTAGCACCTCGAAAAAGAAGAATCTCAAATAAGATCAAGTAGTGAATTCCGACAGAATAAAATATGAAAACAATAAAATATATATCAATGGTTACAAGAAAGATAAATTCTACTGAGAAATCTTAAAATAGTGACAAAATACCAGTTTGTCTTTGATGTTATTTGTATTCCGTTTTTTTAAAAAACTTTCACAACAGATATAAAAATGGTTTTATATAGGATACTTAAGTATCTATCTATATTTCTGAGATGAAGTATTATGTACACTATTTACATCATTCGGACTATTGTCCTCATCTTTGTCGCCATGTTACTACAACGTTTCGGCTGTTGTAAGCTCCAAAGTGTGTGAGTTCAATACCCGGTTAAGGCAGTGGAGAACTTGCAAAGGGGAATTAACAGGAGATAACTGACATCCATTAAACATGGCAAGTGGAACTAGAACAGTCTACCCCAGTGAGCGAAAAAAAGGGTTCAGTTGGACATTTCAACTACCTGAAGAAGGCCGTAGCGTACAACGGCCGAAACATTGTAATAAATATGGCGACTCAGATGAGGACAATTGTCCGAATAATGTAAATTGTGTATAGGATACTTATAGTGTTTTTTTAGTTCCACAAGATCAGATTTCTACAAATAGTATTAACCAAGCCACATACACAAATAATAGCATTAAATTAAAAAGAAGGAAGTTCGATTAGGACACTTCCTTCCAGAGAGCCACTGCTTTATGGAACACACTCCCAAGAAAATGCTTTTCCGATCATTACACTTCCAACGCTATGATCGGCTGTTATATACATATCCTATATATCTTAACATTCACCTTTTACTTGCTCTTCTTCGTTCATAAAACAACCTCTTTCACAAAATCTCTACATTAAGTTGTTTCTTGAGCCTTGTATTGCGAGAATAATGCAGTCATTAATTATGAATCCATTGAGAAGTCATAGGGAAAATGTGAATGACTACAAAACTTGAAAGAAGTGTAGAGAAACGAAAAAAAAACATGAAAGGTGATATTTGTAAGAAAAGACGACAGAATAATTTTATTCATTTGAATTCACTAGAAGACCTAAGTGAATTGAAAACATTTTTTCCTAGCCACACTGCATTATTCGCATTTCCTGTACATGATTAGATTTCGTGATGACATCAACGTAATTTCACAATAAACTGCCACAGTTTACCGCCTTTAAGCACAAGCACGCTTTTATGTAATAGATCGATCGTCTTTTGGAGTTTCCGTTTTAAATAATCATGATCGTAGATCATTGTAAATTCTCTGCTAATTTTAACAATGGCGATGAGTTTGAAAAGGACAAAAGTTCAGTATATAAGATTTCATCTGATATGGGTAAATTAGATAATTCTAATCTTACACAAATGCTTTTCTTTTTGCTTAATTAGTTTGTTTCATTTGTTGGTACAATGTAAATTGTTCGTCAATTTGAACATCATTTTTTGGATATTTGAACTTTCAAATAAACAATATTTTTTGTGGTTCCAAAGACATTCTTGTAAATACTTTCTTGTGAAAATCATGAGACAAAGTGGAAAATTTATGAACAACGCATTTCGCCGGAGAGCGTATGACCGCTTTGGCTTCCTCAGTTTAGAATGAATAAAGCTAAAACTGTGTGTGAACGAAAATGCCTTAGGTTAATTTTGTTTCGGATATTATTAACATCGTACAAACATATAAAGGGTTTCTCGTAAAGGTTTCCCTGTTACTTGTATTTATTTTTTAAAAAATAACTTAACTGAAGGTCGAAGAGCCTCGCAAGCTAGAGGGTTACTGAATAAGGTTGTATTGACGTAAGAGGTGTTATTAAGTACAGCTTATGATCATATGTAGGATAGATAACGATTGACTCTAGATATGAATAGGTTAAGATTTTTGTAATCGGGGAAAGATCTTCTATGGAGTCTGTTCCAAAAAAGGATGAATCTATTCGAATGTTACTCGTTTCTTACTAATGGAATATGAAAGTAACGAGAATGATACGCTCCTGTGTAGGATAACATGGCACGTCTTAGCTATAAATCTCTAAACTCTTAGAACTAAGCAACGTAGGTCTTCAGAGAATTCCATTTTAATAGTGATAAAATAGCGAATGTCTTGCATCGTTTTATCCTTAGGAAAGGAGTGGAAGAGTAGAAAATATTTAATCGCAATCGCTTTTTGAACGCAGTCAAGCCTGGTTTTGGCAAGCTCCAGTCTATAGCTGGCAGCAGTTATCAATGTTTTGTCTGCTCTAACAGTTGTAAAGAGAGAGTGTGGAAGGTACTTTCTGAGACGGTATAAGCATCTGATCATTTTTCTTGCCTTTTCAAAAAAAATTGTTTGGTTCAGTGTGCGGTCCGAGACATTTTTTCTTTCTAGTATCTATCCTATATATCTATCAGTCTACCGTCTATCCATGGTTAAAATATTGCTGCTACATGTGTGTGCCTGTGCTTCTGCTATTTATCTAGATCTCCTTGATAAAATCCAAAGAAAAATCAGAAATATTTTGAGCCCTGATGTTGCATCTCGGCTTCAATCACTTTCTCACCGATGAGATGACAGTGAGAAAAACATACGAAAGCTAAATGAATTCTTACACAAGGTCGTAAAAGAAAGCATGAACTATACATCAATTGCAAGAAACAAAATGTATGACTGTCGCAAAAAAGAACAGCCCAACATCTGAAGTACAAATTGGAATCACCAAAATCAAACAAGTACAAAATTTAAATATCTATGAAGTGTTTTAACAGAGACTGGAAAATGCGACACCTAAACGCGAAATCGCATTGGGATAGAGAATGGTATCTTCCAGAAGATAAGCAAAGTATAAAGAAACAGGAAAATTTTGTTGGAAACAAAGAAACGACTACTGAAAAAAAAACTGTTATACAGTAACAGTCCTCTTATGTGGAAGTTAATGCTGAAAAAATCTCGTCACAGATGTATTACAGACCTGAGACAGCAAGAAGGATCTTTGTTTGACTAGATCAAATCAATTACGCTTGAGTAGTTGGTTCAATCCCTATGCTTCACACTTTCAGCCTTGTGCCACGTGTAAGCTACGCTTAGTAAATCACTTGTCCAATTCGGCGTAGTGTAATGGTTAGCAAGTTTGATGCGCGAGATCAATAACGACTGAGTACTGATTTCGATCCTCACCGACTCATTCACTTTCAGACTTGTGTAACATCAATGTTACGCCCAGAAATTTTCTATTTTCTAAACATAGCCAAGTTTATCATCGGCCAGGATTTGTGTAGCATTCAGTTCCGGTCTAAAATACTACGCGCACAATGGTTTCTAAGATGAAACTGATTAATTACGTCTCTACAGTTGGAAACGCACTTTGTCATAATTAACGAAAGCCGTTCAGAAAATGTCTCTTTTTTTTTTTAATTATAACAAAATGAATAGTAGAAGAGTACAAAACGTAGCAAAAAGAAACAAATTTTTTTTTAAGCATTACGACCCGAGAAAGGCGGGAAGCCACTAGGATGCAGGGAGTTGCAGAAGATTTGGAGCAAGATCAGATAAGAGTGATAGGGGAAAGGATGAGGAGAGAGATAGTGGGTAGATCAAGGTAACTGGAGGTGTCGATTGACATTACATTTGAATAGTTGGAGATTATAGCTCTCAGGTAAACAGTAATAGGGAAGCGTGATCCACGGGCGAGAGGTGCGAGATATGAAGCTATTGGAGTAGAAGAGACGGCTATATTTAAAAGTTTCTACAGTGAAAGGGTGAGAGCGGGATGCCAGCCTCGTAGGGCGCTTGAATTCATGAAGCCTGGGAACCAGCGAATGCAGATCCTCGGAGCAATTACCATGAAAGTATTTGTAAAAAAGACACACAAAGAGGCGACGGCGCGTCTGTGAGAGAGTGACTGTAGACGAGACGCCAGATCAGGGCCAATTATATTACATATCCGTCTCTGGATCTTGTCAAGAACTCCGAGGTAAACAGAAGGTGCCCCAGACCGTATATGGCAGCAATACTCCATGCAAGGGCGAATGGTTGATTTGCATATTTGAAGTATCGATTCCGGGGAGAAAAATTTCCTGGCGCTGCACAGAGAGCCAACTTTCCTCGCGGTGGAAGAAGCAATTGACTCAATGTATTTGTTCCATCTCAGGTCAGCAGTCAACGTGAGACCGAGCAGACGCAGGGACTTGCTCTCAAGAAGTTGACTATCAGACATTCTAATGGGGGTGGCAGGGAAGGATCTCTGTAGTGATTAATCCCAGAATTCCAAATCTAGTAATCCTCGCATCCTCCTTCATTCTCAAACTGATATTACATCTTTGTGCGAGAAAATGTATAGCCGCTCTGTAAGAGTTTTTTGTTCACTTTCGTAACCGTCTTGCCTTTTCACTTCGTCATCGGTGAAGAACCACCGTGAAATAGATTCCACTTTCATGGGCAACACATGATGAAAGTCTGAGGGAACATTGTCAAGATGCCATAATCTCTTAGACGGCAACAATTTCTTGATAGAATCTCATAATTCTGCGAACCGTCGTTTCACAGGATTTGGGTATATCAGATAAAGCTCTAAACAGCCGACATTACCATGGCTCACCTGTAGATTTTCAGAGCGTTTGAAAATATTGATTCTTCTGTCAACTGTATTAACTGTTTGCCTTTATCTCATGAACAACAGAAGCTGGCCTGCCACCCTAGAGCCTGTCACGTGCTTTTCTTCTTTGTGATTGTTACGAAAGCTGAAGAACCATCTCTTTAATATGTATAGCAGCTTTTCCTTAAATGTTCACTAATTTCCTTCTGCTTTATGATGCACGTTCATTTTCTAAAAATTGAAATTCTGTTATATCTTTTTATGTCTACTGGTGTTCAGATGAGCAGCTATTTTGGAAAAAAGAATTATGGATATTAAAATAATGAATGGAATTCCAAAACATTTTATATAGAATTCTAGAGTTTTTATCGTTTATCGTTAAAAACAAAGAATCCGGAAATTATTTCAGAATTATATTAAACGATTGCTCTAAGAACAACGCTCGGAAAAGTCAAAGTAGGAAAAGGAAAAGTTAACTAGACTTGTTAATAAAAAGAAAAACTTAGTTTCTTTACTCAGTTGAGTCCATTATATTTATGGCAATAATTATGATAATATTAGCTATTTCGCTATAGAAAACAGTTGGTATACAGTGAACGTGCAGCCAGTACTGTTTTCGGTCGAAATTTTTAAAAAGCTTTATTTGAAAAGAATTATTCATGAAAATGTTTCTCATGTCCAGTAACTGTTATAGCTCTTTCCACTATCGATAAGAGTTTCCTTTTTAATTTATTATTTGAAATCGTGTCTCATCTTGATTATGCTATTATTTTTCAAGTTAAATATGCTATCCATTTTAGTTGTTAATGGTAATCCTCAAGTTATGGTTTTTTTTCTTATTTGACGCAATTATTCATTTCTAACGCCAGTTCAACTTTCCGAAGAAGGGTGGTTTCGCTAAAAACTACATCCATCATTCAATCAAAGATTATTAATCATAATTATTGGTATTTACGGATCTTAACGTTTTCTAGTAGAAATTGTCATTAACACCCAATGAGTACCTAATTCATTACACAGTTATTTTGAAAACTTCAGTCTTATGGATAGAGATCATGTTCATGGTTGGACCTCTCACCTACCGAGATACTAATCTATATGAAATTCAATGGCTTTCTCTGAAAATGTTCGGTTATTTATTTTAAATAATTATATAGCGTTATTATTTATTAATGTTTATATATAATTTTGGATTATTAACTCTTAATGAATAAAACTAATGATAAAATAAAAATGTATTTTTAAAAATGAGACCCACGATTGTCTGTGACCCGCCGACCGTGTGTGATCTTAAGCTATGCCTTATTTAACTTATAAATAAGACAGTAGTGCTTGAAGAGCATTCATTCTCCTACAAGGTCAAGAAAATAACATGTTGCCATCAAGCGTAAAAACACTTTTCTACATATCGTACGCCCCACCGCCATTTCCATCACCATCTTTGCTTTTAAAGTATTTGTCTCGTGACCCTTCATAATTTCTTGACTTTCTTTTTAGAACAATTAACCCCAAGCAAGACGAGATTGCCACTAGCACGCAAGAGGTTACAGTGGGTTGAGAACAAGAGTAAAAAGGTGTGTTGACAAAAGGACACAGAGAATGACGGGGAACAACCTCATGGTGTCAGAATTCGATTGACATTATACTTGAATATTTGAAGGTTATAGTCATCAGGGATGCAAGTAAGGGGAAGGGAGTTCCATAGACGGGAAGTGCAAGAGAAGAAGCTATTTGAGTAGAAGAGACGGTTAACATTTAACAGTTTTGATAGTGAAACGGTGGGACCGGGATGCCAGCCGCTTAAATTCATTCAGTCTGGAACCAGCGAAAGTAGATAGTCGGAACAGTTGCCGTGAAAATACTTGTAGAAGAGACAGAGGGAAGCCACGACACATCTGTGTGATAGCGATTATAGACTAGATACCAGATGAGGACCTAGCATATTGCATATTCGTCTCTATATTTTCTCGAGGACCTCGAGACGCACAGAGGGAGCACCAGACCATATATGACAGCAATATTCCCTGCAAGGGACTATGGTCGATTTACAGATTTAAAGGATGGACTCAGACAAGAAAAACATTTCTAGCACGACACATAAAATCAACTTTCCTTGTGGTAGACGAAGCTATTGACTCAATAGACGACATTTTTGTTTCTTCACCAGTTCAGTCACGTATCCAACTACATCCGCTTTCAGAATCCAAGCTGTAACCAGCTCTAAGAGCAGGATAACCTTTATCTAGTCTTTTCATACGTAGGATTTCTCCTATCATCTTCACGACCAACGTAAATTTCTTATCTATATCTCATTCCATTCATCTATCTTGCCTTATCTCATGTCACTCAAAATCTCTCTCCCTCTTCCCGGGTATCTTTAACATCGTCCCGAGCGTCATACTGTCGAATATGGATCATCTCTGAAGACAGCTGAAGGTTGGCATTTAATGGATTCAATGCAAGAAAGAACATACGGTTGCCTGATAGCCGACATTTTCTATTTATCTGGACTGGCCATAAACTGTTTTCTTTACACCTGCTGCAAAGTAAACTATCCGGCAAAAAATTTCTTTTGTTTGAAACAGAATTCTCTGATGTTTGGAGATATATGCCATGGAAATGTTCTCCCCAACACCAAAAAATTTCCTGGGGTTCTTCAGATTATTGAACGGTGATTTGCGTATTTGGTTTCACTAAAGCAATGTTATGGGTAATAAAATAGTGAATTTTCAAACCAATGTTTGTTATTCTAAAATACTTATAACATATGTGTTAAGGATCTTTATTTTTTTTATTTCAATATTTACGTGCGATAGGCGCCAAGAAGAAGCACACACACACACACACACACATATATATATATATATATATATATATATATATATAGTGATATTCTAAGGCCGGCTTAGATGTGGCACAAGACCGAAAGTATGGAGTACTCAGTGAGGATCGAACTCACTACTCAGTTGTAACTGATCCAGCAAGACAAGCTTTCTAACCATATACATATATGTATGTGTGTGTGTGTGTGTGTGTGTAGGGCACCTCGATGTGGTGTAATGGTTAGAAATGTCTCAACGCTGTGTTTGAATTTAAATTTTAAGGTTGTGCGTTTTTGTACAAAAGAGAATTTTTTACTGGTAGATTTACAGGTTCGGGGTTGATGTATCTCATTTATATTGTGTGCGAAGATGTATTCTCGCCATTTAAATCATTAACCTCTATATTTGTTTTTTTTATGAATGATTCATGAATTTATAAATTATAATTGCACTTTAATTTAATATATATATATATATATATATATATATATATATATATATATATATATATATATATATGAGTATATAATGAACAAATAAGAAACGTATATAAATCTGACAGGCTTCACAGAAGCCTTCCTTTGGAGGGCTTTTGAGCCTACGGCCTTTTACCTTCATCGTCCTACGTACGTGAAAGCTATAAGAATTTAGAAATAATAAAATTATTTTATCTTTCTTCTTATATGTAACTCTCCGTAGTTTGTTTACATTTATTTTACGCACATTTTTTTCATTTCTTTTAAAATCATTCACGTAAAGTCACTCTTAAACGACATTAGGGGACCCGAACTATGTAATATGTCGAATACACCACGCATGCTAGTAAAAGGAAAAAAAATATCATATGAGCAACGTACCGTGTCCTGCTTAGGCATTAATTATGGTTTAATTAGATAATATCATCAGCAATTGCGACAAAAAGCGAAATTAAAGTTAAACCTTTAATAAAGAATAGCTTTTAAAAATCTTTTACTCTGTTCTAGATATAAATTTAACTTTAAATGAGTTGTTTAAATTTTAATCGCGTGTAACTACAGTAGTTACTGACTGTTGTGGTGTAATTAAGTCTATTAAATTACAGAAGGAGGAATGAAGAAAAGATGACGTCTTTAACTGTTTGTTTTGAAGTTCAAACTCGTTAACGCGTTGAATTATAAATCGCCTCTCCTTATTCAGGGCACCGTCTTTATAACTAAGGCTAATAACTTTTCTCGACATTTTATGATTCACCGACATCGAAAAAGGGATGGACAGGCGGACGCCGTATATATATATATATATATATATATATATATATATATATATATATATATATATATATTAAAGAAATACAGTTTTAAGGTGTGTTATATTTATGGGATAAAGTGGTCAATATCAGAGATAGAGCGTATGTAAATATAAATATAAAAGTGAATACTGAACTCAACACTCAGAGGCGACAAGCTGTTTCATGCTAGACGCAATCGTCAGGCGGCCTGATATATATATATATATATATATATATATATATATATATATATATGAATTAATTGAACAAAGTAACTAAAACAAAAAACAGAATGTACCTAGCAACTGGAATTCTGTTTTTGTTTTCATTAGTTACTTTGTTCAATTAATTTCATTTTTATATATTTTGCTTTACCAGTTTTCCTATTGTCATTTTTTATTCATAAATATTGTCTTCTCTACTGGTTAAATCGGAGAAATTTTTCATATATATATATATATATATATATATATATATATATATATATATATATATATATATATATATAATGCAACGTATGAACAACGTATGAACAATACTGCCATCTCATTTTAACAGATATATTTACCAAAATTACTCAAAATATCTTGAAATCCGTAAGAGTAAATTCATTCAATAAATTAGCCATTGGCTTCAACCACGTCCTTTAAACAACTTCGGAATTACCTTCACGTTTTCTCTTGCGTGGGATGGTGCAGAGTTCTGTTGCCAGACATAGGGTATTCCAGCATCCACCTTCTTGACTAAGGGGCAGCACAACCTCCTTAAGGCACTTGATATAGGTCTCCGTGTTGAGGCACAGTGGAAAGATGAATGAAGTCATAACATCTTCATCACTACTGATCACTCCAAACACCTTGGTAATCACTATTCGATCTTCTGTACCGTCCTCAGATTGACACCCAAACACTCTAAAATGTTCTTATTAGAGCTTCCGGCGTAAATTCTAAGCATTGCAGCAAGCTCTTTCCAAAATTTCTGGTGGAGTGTATTGTGTCATGGTGCTCCTTTTCTCACAAAAGATGCCCAACTGACCTTAATATATTGTGCAGTCGACAAAAACAATAACAACGCGCATGCGCGAAATTAAAAAGATTAAATGGCAGCAATTTACACATCGCACCCTATATATATACATAAATATTATGTTTCATTTATCAATTTTTAATTACATATTTATTGTTATTATTATTTTATTTTTATTATTATTATCATCATATTTTATCAATAGTTATTACAATATTTTTGTTATATATAGACATAATGTATATATAGATTTATGTTTTAATATACAGTAGATTATATTTTTATTATTATCATTACTATTATGGGATGATGATTATCTGATGATAACGATGATCGTCCTTTTGTGAGTTTTTTTACACATTGTTGTAACTTAGCTTTAAATTTAACCTTTTTATCTTTTTATCTTCCCTTACCCGTTATATTAAGTCTTTTTCCTGTTCTATTTTCATAATGTAAGCCCCAAAAGAAAACATTTTAGGTCAATTTATTTTTTTGCCATTGGTTTTATTTCTCTATTTCTTTTATATCTTCGTATATCTGTCTGTCTGGGATATATTGATTCCATTTCATAAAATGTAGTCTGTCTGATGAGATGAGCATGTTTATGTTCACCGAAAAAATTGTTACTGACAATTATATATATATATATATATATATATATATATATATATATATATATATATATATATATATATATATATATATATCAGCACGTGCCGTCAGTAATTACTTAGGGTAGGCAGCTAGTGGCTTTTATGTAATAAATCTAAGAATTTCATTTTCATTTAAACAAGTTATTCTAATTTCAACCAATAATATCTGTTTCTTTAACATTGTATTGTATTTTTCCAATTCTCTAACTGCATATTCGAATCACGATTCTTCGTAAGCTGCCAAAATTCTCTGCTCTCTTTGCTTGCTTCAAGTACTTTCGACCGGTCTTTAATAACAGCTGTTTAAAAGATTTCTTATATTTTTTTTTTACTAAGTAACGACACATTGCTTACCGCCATATCACGCTGAAATTCTTTGTTCAATCGCCGAAGTTAAGCAAAATTCAGCCTGGTCATTAACTAGATGGGGTAACCGTTTGACAATACCAGGTGCAGTAAGCTTGGAGATAACAGCGGTCTCATAAATAACGACCGGGAATACGAAATTGGTGACCCTTGTTTTCATACCAGTTGAGTTTTTTAAATTCACTTACCCGCGAATAATCTGAGTCGGGAAGATATGACAGCTAATTTCGCAAGGAGACACAATCGTCGGTCAGTGACAAGGCTTGAGTTGATGCAGGGAATTTTTTTTTTATTACATCTTATAAATATGCCCGTTTTTGTCATAAGGCAAGCAGGACATAATGGAAGAAAGAGGATAGTCTTGCTAACTACCGAGCTAAAATGACAGGAGAGGGTTTTAGGAAATATAACAAAAGGACAAAATTTATTAAAAAAAATAAAGAATAGGAAATTGTGGAGAGTCATCATCACCAACGTGCTGAAGGGCCACGGGACATATAAGAAGAATAATGATGCCTCATATATAAACGCTGTAAAATATCATTCCTCTTGTTGTGGCATAATTTCTAGAATAGTTTTCAGCCTGGCAATTATTTGTAAAGTTTTGTCATGTTTGGCACAAGTCTACAATAAATAAGCACCAGGTGAAGATCAAAGACTAGCTAAGTGCATATGGGATAAACTTGCTGATGACAGCATTGCGTTCAATGATTTAATCAAATTAAACTTGCACACTCACAGGTGATATCTGTCCTATGCTCTCACACAAACACAATATATACCTCTATGTTTTTCTTTTTTTTAATACTTTAATAGGATTACGGCCATATAAACACCAGTTCTCGTATGATAACCGACGTGAAGTAACATATGAGCCTAGTCAGTACCTAAATGTGTGGGGCACCTCGAGGTGGTGTAATGGTTAGCAAGCTTGTCTCGCTAGAACAATTACGATTGAGTAGTGGGTTCGATCCGCACTGGGTGACCCATGCTTTCGACCTTGTGCCACATCTGAGGTACGCTTGGAAAATCGCTACTCTGCCCAGCTTTGGGCACCTCAGCGTGGTTTAATGGTTAGTAAGCTTGTCTTGCTAGATCAATTACGACTGAGTAGTGAGTTCGATTCTCACTGGGTGACCGATACTTTCGACCTTGTGCCACATCTAAGCCTGACTTAGAAAATCACCAGTATCTAAATTGGTGACTGCTTGGGGCATACTAAGTGCTGTAAGCGTAAATGTGCGGCTGGTGAAATAGATAATTTCTTGTAGTTGTTAATCGGAGAGCCGAGTTCTAATTTCAGTTGGGTTCAATATATTCCCTTACGCGCAAATACCCTTGGGAAAGATATGAATCTAGCTATTCTCGATATCAGCAACGGTTTAATTAATAAGATTTGTGTCCCTTAATCTTTATTATCTAAAAAGAATATTACAATCTAAACATAAGTCTGGCTTAAAATAACCTGCAATGTGTTGATAAGACGTATATCACGAATCAATCTAATACTTCAACATTTTTGGTTTGTGTAGTATACTGATTTAAAAAAAAAATCTATGCCTACTTGTCTTGTTCTCTGCCAGCGTGGAGGAGAAGACGTCTCTTAGGGAAGACCTTATCGAAAAGAATAAATTGTTCCGCCTGCCGAGACTACCTCGCATGTGAGAGGACATATGGTGAAAGCATAGACTCTTAAATCCAGTTTGCCGGTTATTGCATTTACGTCAATGCCTGCTGTTGTTCATATCTCTTGTTCCCCTAAGTGTTTCGAAGTAAGCTTTCATAATGCACCTGCCGTTCTACCTACGCGAACGAAACCAACGCTGAATATATACAGTAACTATATACTTTTTTTTTTCTAGAACGGTTGAGAAAGTACTTTATTTCCAATAAAGTATTCGCCATGTGAACGGATATTTATTTCTTGGAAGTAATGCGGATGCTACTTGACTGAAGTCATGGTAAAAAGGTACGTCCTTGAACATCTGGGGAGGATTATCTTTGAAATGGCCTTCTGTTGAAGTGCTGAACCTTCCGAAGTAATGCCTTTGATCTAATCATAGAGATTACCAACATTCCCAGCAGAACCAACTGTGGCAAAACCAAACTTCTATTTCTTGTGGCACTTGTCTTTAGCAAGAAAGCGGGAATGGTGGAAAACCATCTCCTTCGTATAAGGTTAATTTCCTGAGAAATAATTTGAGTCAGTAATTCACCCAGCTATACTTCTCCCGATTTTATTCGAGAGGAGCAGACTTTGTGGTTGGGAGAGTAGCATATCTGGTATGAGTTGTTCCTCTTCAAGACGCGATAAGAAAATGTTGATATTTAAAGCGGTAAAGTCGCCCACAATCAGAATATTAGGACAACAAAATATCCTAACCACAATCTGCATAAAAATGAACTAAGCAAATGTGCGTGTTTTATTCTAGTCAAAGCAATTAATACGCCATAGTTATATACGATAGCTATAATCTCCAACTATTCAAATGTAATGTCAATGGACATCACCAGTTGCCTTGATCTATCCACTATCCTTCTCCTCATCCTTTCCTCTATCACTTCTATTTGATCTTGCTCCAAATCTTCTGTAACCCATTGCGTCCTAGTGGCTTTCCGCCTTGCTTGGGGTGAAACGCTTAAAAAATAAATAAGAAAAAAAATACCTATGTTCAGTTAATTAGACATGTGGAGTAAAGTAACAGAAGGAAAACTGAAATAATTACGAAGTCCATTGTGACTAACTGTGCCTAAGCTGACTGTGACCTAAAACTCTCAAGGTGAGACCGGCAGAAATCACATACAATCCATTAGAGACTGATAAAGACCTAACGTAGTCAGACATCGACCGCACACATTCAATTATATATTTATTGTACTTATCGAAAAAAAAATATGCGAAAATGTTTAAATATCGACAAATATTCTTTATATTCCATTAACACTTTCCTTTGTTATCCCGAAGAGAAATTGTTGCAATTTTAATGATATACTAAATAATTAGACTGCAGCAGGCAGTAAAAGTAAAAATTCCATAAATATTTCTGTAATTGAAATAGAGAAGTTAAGGGATCGAACTATGCAATTCAATGAATTTTAATGAAAATGGCTTCAAATAATAATTCGTGCTCGGATAAGTTTGTAGAACAACGAAACTTTAAGTTGCATTTCTAAGGTATATGTATATTTATTAATATATAATTCTAAGTTCTGTCTAACCACATTGAGCACTATTTTGTTTATACCTTATATTAAATTGCATAAATAAATATTTGCTTACCTATGTATGCAAGCTATCGCGCTTATATACGGTTGCGAATATCTAGTTATTTTGTTTATCGTATTTGTTTATCGTATCTGTATTTGTATTTTCACATATGTATACATAAAAGGTTAATAGTCAGAGTTGAAACAGAGTAGGAAACAGTAATATTAAGAAGTGCTCAATACACATATGAATAAATAAATAAATGGAAAATAAAATAAATAAATAGCTTATATTAAATTTGAGCTGTGAATCTGCATTTAATTTAGCATTCCTCCCATGGAATCTAATATATTTCTTGAAAAAATCAAAAGTAAAAAGTCATGTCTGATGATTTGGTAGAACAACGAAATTTAAGTTGCACTCAAACGTAGGTATAAGTATATCTATTAATATATAATTCTTAGTTCTGTTTAACCACATTGAGCACTGTTTTGTTTACACCTTATATTAAATTGAGTACATATTTATCCGCTTACCTGTGTATGCACGCTAACGCACGTATATACGGTTGCTAATATCTAGTTATTTGATTTATCCACCTCAATATCTATCTATCTATCTATCTATCTATCTATCTATATAGTTAGAGGGCCAGACAAACCTACCAGGGTTTCACCTAAGCGGATCGTCAGGGAAAGAGCCGGCCTTCCCTGACGATCGGCTTAGGTGAAACCTTGGTAGGTTTGTCTGGATCTCTAGGTTTAACTAGGTCTGCACTACTTACTGTATTGAGCACTTTATTTAGTTATTTTGCGTACTCGCATCGGTTTTTTTTTTCTTTGGGATTTTGAACTCGTATGCTGGACGATTATTTTTGGCTGACGTACATGTTCTTGCTTTTTCTGTTTTTATACCCTTTTTTCCCCTTTGGTATTGTTTTGATTATTTGCAAATCAAGACACCGAAGGTTTCCGACGAGTATAATGTCTTATACTTATAAGATTATTACTACTACTAATATATATATATATATATATATATATATATATATATATATATATATATATATATATATATATATAGTTATGAAAAACATGGTAATCCGTATGGGTAATCCCAAAGAGAATGAAATCCTGAGAGTTCAATGTAAATCCAGAGCTAATATTTAAAAGAAAAAACAGACCGCTTTAAGGTTCCATTATAATAATTTATTTCACCAAAGCCCTTTTAAAGGACGCTGGATCATCAGATAGCACTTCCAAAAGATGAAATGAAAAATGAAATGAGAATTTACACTTTTGATGGGTAGTGTAATTTTTTTTGTAATTTAACCGAGAGGGTAGCGAGGAGTGGTCGTGTTTAGAGATGGTTTATTTTAATATTTCTTTCAATCATACTTAGTATTGGGATCTATATATACATACATACATACATATTTACATACATACATATATATAGGTACGTGTAAATGATTGATGTTTCTTCTTACGGATCATCATCCCTTTGCAGTTTATTTTACACCCGATACATGTTCTGAATTGTAAGAATAATTATTTTCTTGCGTGTGAATGTTGTATTAACAATTTTTGTATAATAAAAGAAAGTTTTCTCGGTACAATTAAGACTATTACTTTTTATTACGCATATCAGAATGTATAAAAAAGTCTTAACAAAAAGTATCAGAACTAGTAGTGTATAAAGAAAAAATACAACGTATCACTTTGACATTTAATATCCTGTGAATAGTCCCCTTCTGAAGCCACACATTTTTCTCCAGCGTCATTTCCAATGATGGAAGCATTCCTGGACCTCATTTTTTAATAATAGCGAGGCTGCTAGCCTAGTTGGTATTCAAAAAAAAAAATTCGTTTAAAATTGGAAATTATTTATAAGAGAGCAACACACACACAAACACACAGCACACAAGACAGGTTTATGGAACCAATTTTTTTTTAAGAACATCTGTTCTTCATCTACGAGGACATTTTCCATCATTCTCTGCCATATATTGAGAATTTTCTTTGTATCTGATGAACTAACATTTTAAATTTCAGAAATATATTTAAAGACTGTCTGAAATGTTTACAGGCATATTAATAATTAAGAACAAATTTGCAGACAATGTAAATTAGGTAACAAATTAAAGTGGACATCTGTTCGCCAAAATTGCCTGAAAAAATTGAGTTTTTTGAAAATGCCTTCTTGTGTGGATGGAGGTGGAACTATTGACAGACTTAGAGCAGCACTTCACCTTCTTTCTTGATTGACTCTATATTGGGTCTGACGCCCTCACCAACTGGTTTTTTCTGAGATAAAAAACCTTCAAAATCAGTATTTGACTCATCCAAAAAGCCCTCTGCATTCTTTGCTTTTGACTGACATCCACTGAACTTAAATGTTTTCTTGAAGTTTCTGGGTGAATGCCAAACATCAGCATATTTTCATTTCTTTCTAAAATAATAGAATTTGGAAAGGTTCTTTATAGGATCTCCTTACGACACTCATTTTCCCATTTTTTTGCAATTCGACAAAATCAAAATGCAAACAACACTAACCCTCAACCAGAAATTAAAATATAAAAATAGATAACAATGGCGATTAAAGAATGCTCAGCAAAAGTTTGAAGTATTTCAAATATTTTGCGCGTTTCACAAAATTTGATGCAGATATTTTGCTATATATTTATATATATATATATATATATATATATATATAAATATTTTGTAAAGAGTGTTAGAGAGAGACCATCAAAGAGAGAGGTGCATCAGTAAGTTAACCTGAAATATAATTTCGGGTGGGTGCAGAGACGTTCAACCATAGACTAGTATTTCATATTAGATTCTACTGTTTTAACCAATCAATATTATTATAAAACGATCACATTATAGATGAATGTAAATCACATACAAACCATGCATATATAGATATGAAACACCCACCCAAGAGAGGAGATATGCAGGAGAGAAAAAATAATCCTTGCAATATAGATGAACATGTAGTTTAGACAGATATCCAAACAGATACATAGATATTCTTCTTCTTGAATAAAAAATTTTTCAATTCTTGTTGAATGTTTCTTTATAAATCAAACAGTATGTATCGTATCCCATTCCTGACCTTTACTGATTTCAAATTAAGAGATTTTTAACATCCTCAAACAAACCTGAAAATTTAGCATATGGAATCTTACAAAAATAAACAGTTTTTAATAACAAAACCTAAATTCAGTTTTTTATTTTTTGTGTGGTGGATCTTATGCAAACTTTTCAATAAAACAAAATTTAAAAAAAAGAAAAAGAAAATTTATTTTTCGAAATAAATTCATCTGACTTCTATATTAAATTCATATTCGTGTTGAAGGGAGGTTCCCTCAGTTTATTCCTCCCCAATCTTGCTAACTTGCCTTTTCAAGTCAAGGGTTTTACTCATTAAATTGCATCTTTATTGTTAGAAAAATAAGTTCTTTTACTTTGTTTATTTACACCTCATTTAGTATGCTACTTTGAGTCTGAAGTCTTTTATTAATTTTGTATAACAATTAGTATAAAAATAAATAAATAAATTAAACTTCTGATCTTTTTAAGTGCCTTTCTAAAGTGGTGACAAATCGAGTGTCTCTACAAAAAAGAATTTTTAAACAACATTTGGTCGATTCTCTTCCAAAAAATATTTTTGCATTATCACAAACCAGGTCGCAGAAAAAAAAATGGAAGAATTAAACGCGATATGACTGCCTCATTCAAGCGAAAAACGAAATCTTATGATTAAAAACAAGGCAGATGAGATCTACTATATTGTAGATGTGTTTGTGCCAACAACCATATTATGTAAATAAACGCAGAACTTCGAAAAACAAATTTTAAATAGAAACTTTTTTTAGGGAAAAAGAACATTTCAACATTACTGGAATCATACGGGGTCAATGAAGCTCCTGCTTTGACTATTGCAGACTTTGTTTTTCATCTGTTTAGCTGAGGTGATGGGGTGCAGTTGCTTTTGTTTATTAGAAAGATTGCTGATGGTGATGATGTAGTTGTTCACTACTTGTTTATTTACAATTGTTTAAAAAAAAAAAATATGCGTTGTGAACAGTGAGAGGAAAAAACAAATCATTGTTGCATAAATTATAAACATCAAAGAGATAGCCGGAATAAAATGACAAAGGCGTCTGATGTAAAACATGTGTAATTTTTTATTAAATGGAAAAAAGTAATGGATTCGTGGTGATGGAGATCAGTGAAGATGGTCCTGCCAAAATCTCTGAACAAGATGAACAAGTGGTGAAAAGGGTTTTGGTGGTAAGGTTTCTGGCAAAAACTGGAACTCGTTAAACACGAGGTTTGTGTGCGTACAGATAGAAAGGAGTTGGACTGTGGATTTTTTAGCGTTGAGATGTAGGGATGATTTTTGTGACACTTTTTGGAAACAGGGGCAGTTTAAATTCAGGTTGCAATTGGCTCAGAGAATTTTGAAAGTTTGGACAGTCGTCTTATTTTCAGAGTTTGGTCAGGCCTTGAATTAACTGTTGAAAATAAACGTTTAACGGATTGATGGATGGACGTCTGAATGGAAATGACGAAAGCGAGTTTTTGCAGTTGGTTGCATCGTTGATGTCCTCACAGTGCCTGGCGAGTCCAGAAGGGACGAAGAATGGGTGTTCGGGGTAAGATATCCCTGTCTGGATTTAAGGTTGACTGACGAGGGATAAAAATAAGCCAATTTTCTGACAAAGATTTTGCTGGCACGACTGTTGTCGCCTCTCTGAGAAACGTCTTCTGGTCGAAAACGGAGAAGGTCTGACCTTTCCAGGCAGCTTCAAGACGAGAAGAAGTTATGTGTGGTCGACATTGTTGAAATAAGATATTCCGGCCCGACTGGGTTACTGGCAGCATTGGTCTTGAGTTGCCCGTTTAAATAGGTCGAAAGTCGGGAGGCAATTCTGGCTCTGCAAAAAAATTTGAGACGCCGAGAAACGCGCGGAAAAAAAAGCAAATCTGTTAGGCTGACTTATATCAGTATAGCATACATTTTTTTTCAACCTCTTACAGTTAACGTAGCAGTAAACTTCAGGTTTAAATCAAATTCTGCTGAGAATTTTTACAAACCGCATTAAACACGCACGAAACAATCATGCCATAAAAATTATTTGAAAAATAAGATGGAACTAATAAATAATTCCATATCTGTAAACTTAGTTGCATCGCTGCGTTAGTCTGCAGGGCGATTTTCAAGCCAACAGAGCAAAAAATTGTGAGATGATATATATTTCATTTCCGTTTTTCACCAGGAAAATTTTTCTTACAAAATATATAGCATAATGCACATGATTTGTAATAATAATTTTATTTTCAGGAGTAAGAAATTTGTTACCGTAAATCCATGCATAACGATAAGTGGCAGAGGTTCTCTCTTGTGGAATTTTCATGAAAATTATTTAAAAGGACATATTGTATTACAGTAATAATATGATTCTTCACGGACCAATGAAAATGCACCGCCATATCCTTATTTTTTTAAACTTTTTTAAAGACTTCTGATCAATAACTCAACCTATGTTTGTTAACTGTTTAATATTTAAGATATATTTTATCTTTCGAAGGAGATTAAACTTAAAACATATTTTGGAATTAGGAATTTTTTTGTTTTATTTTCTTATACTTCTGCTATTTTCCAGGTATATTTAAAGAAGAACAGAAAATTACTTTTTGATTGAAAAAATGTTTTTTCAGATAATAATGATTTACTGACACAGGTCCTACTAATTAATCCATAGCTGATTTGAATGTCAGCCTAGAAATTTACCAAAGCGTATTTGCGACATTGAATTCACTATGGACAGCATTGGAACTTGGCTCTTTGATTTCCAATTTGGAACCGTAAAAAAACATCATCCGTACATCCAGTTTGATCCATTCCCAATGGACCATGCATCTAGATACTTTGAACCCAGACACGTTGCTTAACCTCAATAAAATTTGGTCGATGGTCTATAAATAATCCTTTACAAACTCATTTTCTTAAATTCTAAACATATTTGTCTACATTTCTGAGATGAGGTATTATGTACAGTATTTACATTAGTCAGACTATTGTCCTCATCTTTGTCGCCATATTTGTCACAACGTTTCGGCCGTTGTACGCTCCGGCCTTCTTCAGGTGGTTGGAATTTCGAACTGAACCCTTTATTTCGATCGCTGGGGTAGACTGTTCTAATTCCACGTGCCATGTTTGATGTTTGATGGATGTCCTCAAGGACACATGGCACAGTGGATAAAGGCGTTGGTTAGATCCAGTGACAGACCCAAAGAAGGGTTCAATTCCTGGTTAAGGCAGTGGAGAACTTTCAGAGGGAAAACTAGCAGGTGATAACTGATAACTGACATCCATCAAACATGGCACGTGGAACTAGAACAGTCTACCCCAGTGATCGAAATAAAGGGTTCAGTTCGAAATTCCAACCACCTGAAGAAGGCCGGAGCGTACAACGGCCGAAACGTTGTGACAAATATGGCGACAAAAATGAGGACAATAGTCTGACTAATGTAAATACTGTACAAAACATGAAATAGAGATTCTGTGATTACACCATTTGTCTGCCAATATACCTCTGCTAACGAACTTTAGATAGCTTTGTCAACAACAGTATATGAGAATGTAAATAGTGTACATAATACTTCATCTCAGAAATATAGACAGATACTAGATGATTGATGTTATATTGTCAGCACCTCCACTGTAGAATGTGCGTATGTGTCGAATATTGTAGCTATTTGTCCTTTTCATAATTCTCTTGTTTCCTTATATTATTTCCCGCAACAGATAAGGCTGAAATTTGAACTTGGCACACTGAGTACCCTTTTCGCGTAACTAAATGTTACGCTATCCTTAAATCCGCGTTAATGGTAATGAAAATAGCCGTTTCCCTACAAGGAAATATCATATTCATTGACGGAGTAGTCAGTACTACGTCCAACTGAAATCTTTGTCTAAAAACATTTTTCTCAGTAAAATATATTTTTTTTTTATGTCTAGTAGCTGTTATCGCTCTTTCAAGTACTGAGGGGGTTTCTTTCCTATCCTTTTATTTGAAGTGGTGTGGAATATCAACATCTTATTTATGTCATTATTTTCTCTTTGAGATCCATACGCCAAGGTAATTGAAATGATTAGTATTTTCTAATTCCAAATCTTTATTTTTTTTTAATGATGGATTCAGGATACGTGCCTTAACTATATTCATTAAATTCCAAATCAATATATGTTTTTGAATGATATACCATGAGTCCTATTTCTTAGAACACTTTGTAGAGGTTACCGATTTTCTGTTCAAGATCATTCCGATTGTAAATATTGTAAATTTGCCAATATTTTTTTTTAGCATTTCGACATTTTGAAACGAATCCGGTTTTCTTTATGAAAGAAACGCGCCTCTTCTCAAAGTTAGTTCTTCAATGAACCAGAATGCGATTTTGGATGGTAGGTGGGGCCTAGAATTTTCCCCACATCTCATCGTCTTCATTGCTTTCCTTTGAACATTACAGACATTAGGGGAAAGACGGACAAAGAAGCTAGCGAAAAACCATATAGATAAAAGTCAAAGTGTTCATTATAACGATGAATAAACTCACTATCCTTCTTTATGCCAGATACCTGCTCGCTGTAACTACTATACGCCTACCAGATATTTTTCCGAATCGGTCTATTCTTTACTTGGGTTTTCTTAATCGATCAGCATCGATGCTGGATGACATCTTTGCAAAGATGCGAATTCAATAGTAAACCGAAGGATCCCTGTCTTTCTGGGAGCGGACTTTTCTTTCCCCTCCAATTTCCTATTCCCCGTATTCGGCATTAACTCACCAAAAGAACTAAACGAAATAATCTACATCTCGACGCATTGAAATATATATATATATATATATATATATATATATATATATATATATATATATATAGAGAGAGAGAGAGAGAGAGAGAGAGATAAGATTTAGTGGTACATATACACATACATATGTAAAATATATAAATATATATACATAGGTGCATACACATACATGTATATTTTTTTAATAACAATTCCAAGAGGATAGAATCGAGGTAGAACTCAATGTCCAGGACAGAGTAATTATAATTATAATTTTTGAATAAATAATTATTTATATATATATATATATATATATATATATTTTATACAAAATATAAATAATTATTTATTCAGAGTCTGTCTGTTTCTGAGATGAGGTATTATGTACAGTATTTACATTATTCGGACTATTGTCCTCATCTTTGTCGCCATATTTATCACAACGTTTCGGCCGTTGTACGCTCTGGCCTTCTTCAGGTGGTTGAAATTTCCACTGAACCCTTTATTTTTTTCACTGGGGTAGACTGTTGCCATCCACATGCCATGTTTGATGGATGTCAGTTATCAGTTATCTCCTTGTAATTTTCCCTCTGAAAGTTCTCCACTGCCTTAACCGAAAGTATTGAACTCACACTTTTTTGTCTGTCACTGGATCTAACCAACGCCTTTATCCACTGTGCTATGTGATAATTTTTTTTAAAATTGACGAATAAATAAATAATTATATTTGCTTATTTTGTATTGAGCAAATCTTTTAAGAATAGTATTTGTTGGTTTTATTGGAATTTATTCCGTATACATCAATCCTATAAAAAATTGATATATATATATATATATATATATATATATATATATATATATATATAAAAATAATATATATATTTGTGTGTGTGTGTGTGTGTGTGTGTGTGTGTGCCTATGTCTGTGCAAATAATTTTTCTGATGGTTCCACATTCTGTCATATCAAAGCAACTTCTTCTTTTATGCACCATTTTCTTTCAGGACGTTAGCGATCATGGCCCTCAACATCTTCCTGTCCTTTGTAGCTCTTAATGATTTTTGTCTTTTTGTTATTTCATTTAATCCCTGTTTTATCATCCATTTTCATCACGTAATTTTTTATGCTGCTTTCATCTTTGTTCCAACTGTTCTCCTCATCTTTGTTGTCACATTCATGACGTTTCGGTCGCTGTACACTCCGGCGTTCTTCAGGTGATTGGCTCAGTGGATAAAAAGAGTTGGTTCAAGGAATCCAGTTAACTTGACCGAAAGAGTTGTGAGTTCAATACCTGGTCACCAGGAGAGGTGAAAAACATCTTGGAGAGTTGAGGTAAAGGGAAATACCTGAAACTGTGATCCCCGGAATCGGCATGACACGTGGAACAAGAACAATCTTCCCCGCTTGACGAAATAAAGGATTCGAATCAAAATTCCAATCACCTGAAAAAGGCCGAAGCTTACAACAGTCGAAACGTCGTGAATATGACGACAAAGATCAGGACAAGAGTCCGAACAAAGTAAATAGTGTAGATAGTTACAGTACCTTATCTCAGAAATATAGACAGAGCATAATTTATACTGTATTCAGGAAATCTACCATTACGGCGATTTCAGCTTCATTGAACTATCATTATGTAAAGACAAAAGTACGCAGGTGTAGGCTTTAAGAAAGCTTTATTCAACTGAGAATACAAAGTTCGCGTATAGTGTCCTTTTATAGTCCCAGTAAACAGATATAGCTCTCTCAAAAAGGAGAGTAATAAAATATGGGGAGACCAATCTTGATTATACATGACACATTATTTCTTTTCTATTAAGCCTAAGCATAAAAAAACGGACATTAACCAAATTTAGTTGCAATACTTACATAAAATGAGGAACTGGAATAAAGCTTAAAATCCTATTGTTGTCTATAAAAAAAATCATGTTGTGTTTTTGTTTTTCGATTCTTTTTCTTGCTTTCTAAATCTCACTTACCCCCCACCCTTTTTTTCTTGATACTTCGTCTATTTTCTTCATAACATTATTCGACTTTCACAGAT
Organism: Acanthosepion pharaonis; assembly: GCA_903632075.3. Taxonomy (NCBI): domain Eukaryota; kingdom Metazoa; phylum Mollusca; class Cephalopoda; order Sepiida; family Sepiidae; genus Acanthosepion; species Acanthosepion pharaonis. Next base: position 461,197 of record CAHIKZ030001464.1, on the reverse strand, counting down.
TGTTTTCTTCGGAGGTTCTTTTCTCATTTTTTTTTTTTTTTTTTGCAATCATATTTTTTTTTTCCGTATACAACTCTATTAAACATTTAAACCCTCTCACATATAGTCTTATTTCTTTATTTTAAATCTCCCACAATATCATTCATCCTTCTATTTTCTTTATCGATCTTTGAATCACTTTCCCCATTTTCCCTTACTTCCATGTACACAAGACACTATCTTTCTGGTATAATGACCCGATTTCCACATGTTTTATTCATTCCCAGTACTCATCGCTCACATTGATAGCCTGGTATGATTCCTCATCCTCTCTTTTTCTATTTATATTTCTTATAATTCTGTTTCTTTTTTATTTTATTTTTTTATCAATTTCTTTCCATTCTTCTCACTTGCACTTTGTCTCCGCATTTTTCCTCTGATACGGATTCGTAAGTCTTACATGAACAAGTGACATTATCATAATATTATATTTTTTCTTATTCTTCATCATAATCTTTCTTTTTTCCCTTCATTTATCACTCATACGCTTTCCTTAATTTTTTCACCCATATTTCATTTTTATTCTATGATTTGACGCCCTACATGTGCAGATAATTTTCTCTCATCCTTTACCATATTCTAGTCCATTTTTTGTTTTATCTATTATCTGCTCTCTCTCTCTCTTTCTCTATATATATATATATATATATATATATATATATATATATATATAATATTAGTGGTAAATATACATACATATGCAAAATATAAAAATATATATATATATATATATATATTTAAGTAACGAAAGTCTTCGTAATCCGTATGGATAATCCCAAGGAGAATGAAATCCTGTGAGCTCAATGTTAATTCAGAGCTAACAATTTAAAGAAAAACAGACCATTTTAAGGCTCCATTGTAATAGTTTATTTCACCAGAGACCTTTTAAAGGATGCTAGATCATCAAACATTACTTTCAAAAGGTGAAACGAAAAATAAAATTAAACTTTACACTTTTGATGGGCATTATTAAGCTTATATAAGTTAACATAGAAGGTAGCGAGGAGTTGTGTGAGAGACATGGTCGAGTTTAGAGAGGGAAGGAAGAATTTAAAAATTTATTTTTATATTTCTTTCTATTATAATACTTAATATTGAGGAAGGGGGGTAAGGATCAGACATTGATCTATTTAATAGGTAAAGTCAACGGAAATGATATGGGGAAAGGGAAGGAGAAAAAAGGAAAAAGAAAAAAGGGGTAAGTAAAGAGAAAAGAGATGTACATAGGGTTTTTAGAGGAAGAATTGAAAGTATTTTTTTTAAAATAACCTGGGTGGTATAGCTTTAGCAATTTAGATAAAAAACAGATTTTAACGTTTGATAGTAATTTAAATGTTTAAAAAACTCCAAAAGAAAAATTAATTTAATGCTTCTAGCAATTTAAATATTCAACTTATATACAAATAAATTAAGGATTTAATATGAAAATTATATATATATATATATATATATATATATATATATATATATATATATTAAATAGCCATGTTTGATACACGCTTGGGCGATCATGTATCTTTCGATACATGACTGACGTCCAGATTTTTTTCTCCTGTAATAGTTTACCATTCTTACTGCGGTAGACTATTTGTCATCCAAAGCTATAGAACCCGGTCTGTCCTGCTATGGGGAGAAAAATTAAATTCATACCATTCCCATTGTGAAGAAGTCGATTCATACCTTTTCCCGTAAGTAAATGTAATGGTTTCGACTGGAATTCTCTCGACTCTCCGACTCCTCAGTCCGAGCTACTATCCATTATTCCACCGTGTCTCTTCCTCCTTGTCCTATATATATATATATATATATATATATATATATATATATATATATATATATATTGCGTATACTTAAGCAGCATGTTTTCATTCAAAGAAGTTTGGTTGAATAATTTAGACATATCATGTCGATTAGTTTTCGATGTGATCCATTCAAGTTAACTGATTGATTTCTTGGTAGCCTTAGAAAATTGAGTAAGAAAAATACCAAAATTTTCTTTCAAATAGTTTTTATTTTACCAAATGCTTTCAATCTAATCTGAGACTATCTTCAGGCAGTTAATTTGTCTGTGAGCATGTATGTGTGTTTCTGTAAATTTAAAACATTTTATTCCTTTTTACTGCTTATGCAGTGTTCTAGATTTCAAAGTTCAAAGTTTTTTTGTTTTGATTTTTTTTCAGTATAAGGGAAGTAAGACTTCCATTTTTGCTTCTGCATATGTAACATTTTTTAAGCATTTAAATATTTTGTTGCTATATTCATAGTTGACTATATTTATTTTGAGCTTGAATACATCCACACTTTTTTTTCATTTCGTGTAGGAACTGTAAATTTGCAGAAATCCCACTTGAATATTTCCAGCGAAAGGTTATTTTTCTTAGACGAATCACACAATGTAGAATAAAACACACAATGCAGCAGCAATTAGTTTCGAGATTTACATTTTCTTAATTCAAAGTTACGATGCCCATAGGAATTTGTGATCAGCTTCAAAAGTTTTCAAATATAGGGTGTCTATTTAAACCAGTCTAAGCATAAAAAACTTTCTTTTTTTTGTTATTCTGTAATCTTGTTCACAAAATACAAGGCCTGAGAGCCACAAGAAGCAGAGGTTTACAGTGTAAGAGGCAAAGTTTATGAGGATATGACAGGAAGATAACCTTTTTTAAAGGTCTAATCTCATTAATTCTTCTAATATCCGATGTAATGTACATTTATTAGTCGATCATCCTCCACATTTCTTTCGGTTTTAGTTTATTACTTAATGTCTGTATACAGATTGCCAAAATAATTTTGGACATATAAATAGCTGAAAATAGGAAACTCCATAACGGTCTCACTGTATTGAATTTATAGCCATCTTCATTTCCTTTTGACAAAATATTACCGGAAATTTAAAATGGACATTAAGCCAATGCTTTTACGATTAATACTGTGTCTGGATACAATTAAAAAAACGTATACTAATTTGTGAATACATCATATAAATGAAGCTTCTATTCATTTAAAAGGAGGGAGTCTTTGTATAAAATTGTGTGTTGACGTGGAATCCATGAACAAAGTGGAAATTCATGTGTATTCAATAGACCGCACCGCATAATGCTTCAAGTAGACAAAGTTCCTCTTCAGATGACCGACAGCTACTCATTTCTGACCACTCCCTTCCGCCAAGGCAACTAGCCAAACCCTATTACTGACGCCTGCGTTGTAGTTTATATTTTAACTACGCTGACATCAGTTACAGATTCTGAGGGAAATGATATATTCCCGATTGATGACTTACACCCGAGCGCTTCTAAACAGCTTTTTCTTGCCAATTTCCTTCACAATGTTTTACTCAACCCGTATTATGGCTTTCAAGCCTTTTTCAAATTTTCCGAACACTATGACGTCATATAATTTATGACACAAGAAAGTCAACATTAGACTTATTTTATTTGTACATAATTTTATACAGAAAATTGTAAATTTTGTATGTTTTTTTTTATGGCTTCGTATGCTATGTTGTTATAAGGCAGCTTCTTAAAAATTGTTGTCTTGAAAATTTCAACTTCATAAGTAGGGCTAGATCGACTGCACTTGACTGTATTTATTCTTTATTGGCGTTGGGAGGCTTCTTCTTTGCGTATAGTGCTAAAGTCTAGCATTTAAATCAATGAGAGATTTTACTGATTTACAATAAATAGACCAGACAATGCTATACTGCAGGGAATAGAGCATTCTTGAGAACAGAACATTTTAGACTGAAAATTCTTGCCAAAAATGGATCACGGATCCTCTAAATATTTTAATCAGCTTACCATGATACGAATCAAAATATAGGTAAGAGTGTGGAAAAGAATGTGTTATGTCATTCATATAATTTGAATTTATAATTTATAATTACAAAAGAGAGAATATTTAAGTATTCCCGCCTTACTACAAAGAATTTAAAAATGATTAATCAATGAAAATGTTTTCGATATAAATAGTCTTAAAAATCTTCTAATAATACTAATAGTAAAACGACAGACCATATTGAATATGCTAACATTGAATTGATGCTGCGTAAACAATCTACACACACACACACACACATACACACACACATATATATATATATATATATATATATATATATATATATATATATATATATATACAGTAGCGCCATAATATAAGGAACGGAAACAACAAAGACATAAATATGTGTATTAACTTAAAAGTAATGCATGATTAGCAATGATTTTTACCGAATAAAAGATTAGGGTTAATGTATAAATATTATACAAAGTTACAAAAATTTACATAATAGTTTTTTTTTTTTTTAAAAAATTGAGTAAAATGGAACAAAGGAAATAAGCTACTGGACAAAAGTTAAGGAACGATCTTGTCAATACTTGATTGTGAACAAAATGTCAACAAAATTTAATATTTAGTAAACATCCCCTTATTTTCAATGACTTCTCTGCATCGTCGACCACATGATCTAATTAATTTCTTGCAAAAATCAGCAGTAATTCCCTCTCATTCGTCTTTCAATAACTCCCATAGGTGATCCTGGTTTTTCGGATTTCTTTTCTGAGCCCTTTCTCCAATTATCTTCCAAAAATTTTCTATTGGATTCAGGTCGGGGCTCTGGGCTGGCCACTTCATTAGGGCGATTCCTTCTTCTTCAAATAAAGCCATAACCTTCTGAGCCTTGTGGCAAGGTGCATTGTCCTGCATGAAAATAGAAGATTCATAAAGATTATGGTGTAATCTTGGTACCACATGCTGCTGAAGAAGCCTTTTGTAAATCTCAGCATTGATATTGCCATGTACGCGGATGATAGGGCCAACTCCTGCAGATGAAATCATTCCCCACACCATCACACTGCCGCCACCAAACTTAACGGTTTTCTTGACACATTGAGAAGACAGTCTTTCACCTGTTCTACGGCGTACGTAAGTTTTGCCCTCAGAACCAAATATAGTAAACTTGGACTCGTCACTGAAATGAACTGTATCCCATTGTGCGTCAGTCCAAACAACATGTTCTCTCGCATACTCCAGGCGTGCCCTTTGGTTTCGCTTTGAAATGAGAGGCTTCGAAGTTGGAATACGGGCATGCAATCCTGCATTTTTTAACCTGCGAGCAACCGTTTTCCTTGAGATCTTATTATCTGTCTCTTCATTAGATTTTCGGGCAATTAATGTAGCAGTTTCAAAACGTTTTTTGTAGATATTCTAACAATTCTTCGATCTTCTCTTTGCGATGTTTTTGGAGGTCTGCCGGTTTTTGGTTTTGCATCTAACGTTTTATCGGTTTTATACCTGCTAATTACACGATGAACGACACTTTTAGACCTATGAACAATATCAGAAATTTCTGAAATTGACTTTTTTCTTGATAGTTAACGATGAAGAGTTTTTCTTCAAAACCGCGTTTTGCGTGTAGAATTTGCCATATTGCTTAAAAATAAAGTCCTAATGATAAATGGACATTTATTATTGTTGAAAAGCTCCATCGAGTTTTTTTAACAATGTAAATTAAAAGTTTATGCAAATTATTAACATCGTTCCTTAACTTTTGTCCAGTAGCTTATTTCCTTTGTTCCATTTAATCTTTATTTAAAAAAAAAACAAACTATTATGTAAATTTTTGTAACTTTGTATAATATTTATGCATTACACCCTAATCTTTATTCGGTAAAAATTTCATTGCTAATCATGCATTGACTTTTTAAGTAATAATACACATATTTATGTCTTTGTTGTTTCCGTTCTTTATATTATGGCCGCTACTGTATATATATATATATATATATATATATATATATATATATATATGTGTGTGTGTGTGTGTGTGTGTGTGTGTGTGTGTGTGTGTCAGTCTATGGATTATTTATATTTATATTTATATGGTATATATATATATATATTATATATATATATATTTATGGCTGACCTATATATATACTTGTATTCTTTGGTCAGAAAGGTTTAAATTAGGAAAAGTTATTTAACAATTGATTCAGACAAAGATGGAAAATAAAATAAAATGTGTTTATAGTTAGTGAAATGTTGTTATTCAGTTTTCAAAATTTTTCATTAAAGCATTATGAGGTTTTTAAAATGGTGGTATTAGTGAAATTCAATGTATGTCCACCGTTTCGATTTAAAACACTACTCTTTCTGTTTGTCCAAACGCCTCATTCTGTTTATTCTTCTTCTTCGCTTTTTCCTCTTCCCTATCTATCATACATAAAAGTTTTGCTTTGTTTATTTTTTATTTGAATAAAAAGCGTTCATTTGAATTGGTGTTGGGTTTTTCCTTTAAATATCCAATTGTCTTGGAAATGGTGGTAACGATCCTGATTTTAGGGATAACTAATTTTTTTGCATATATTTATATAAAAATTGTATTGGATATATATATATATATATGTTAGACTATATACGTTTCCTTTTTAATTCTTTATTTTATCATCCTGTCAGATTCTGATTCATATTTGAATTTCATTTTTTTAACTCATTGTGTAAGCATGACGTATTAAAGTATATATATAATATTTATATATTTATATTTTATATATTATATATATTATTTTAAGTTTACATTTTGTTTGGAAATTTTAATTCGATCTTTCTTATTTTTGTATGCGTAAAAATTTATTTTTCTATCCATTTCTTTATATTTTAGTGTCCTTTTCCTTTTATTAAACATTGAAATTAATATTTGTTTTTCCATTCTACCCATAATGAAAAGAAATCATCTATTCAACCATTTTTTCATCTATCTATCTTTGCCCGTATAAGTTATATTTAAATAGTATATTAGAAATGACATTATTAACCCTTTGTTCTATGAAATGAAGTGTCTTTCTTGCCTGTATGTGTATAATCGCGCATATGTGCTTTTCATTGTATGTATATGTTGTCGTTTTTTAATTAGAAACCAACAAAAATTTCCTGTTTTATTTAAAATAGAAGTACGTTCTAAATACAAACGCTACTCCATTTTTGTCTTCTTAATTAATTCTTAATAGTCAATGCCTGCAGAGTTAAAACAAATATCTCATGCAAATAAATTAATAAGCATAGCATTTTTAATATCCTCCACATATATTTCTCAAAGAATTCAAAAACATCAAAATTAAATATTTTAGCGTTTTTCCAGCTAATTTTTGGCCTTTCAAAATAAACTGAATAAATAGCAAAACATTCTATTTTTCCTCAATTCTTCTTTAAAAATTTTATAATTTTTTAAAGTTAATAAATTCAAATTAAAATTTTAATAATTTTTAATATTGAATTTTATATTTAAATTTAAATTAATTTAGTTAAATAATTCTATTTTATATCATCAGCTAAAAATTAAAGCATTAAAAAAAAATTATAACAAATGTTTTTGTCACATTTGAATTCTCATATATAAACTTAAAAATCAACTTCTTTTCGTAGAGTGATTGGACATAAAATACAAACAATTTTGATTGATTTTAAATGATGTCAAGCCTTTTATTCTACATTCTAAAAACCATCTCATTAAAATAAATAATTCTCAGAAGTGTTGAAACAAAAAACTATTTTTGTAGTAATTTTTATATATATTTATTGATAATTTTTCGAATAAATAACTAAAAACAAAAAAATATCTATATGAAATGGCTAGAATAGTATTTTTTGTTTATTGGAATCCTTTTACACCAATCAAATATTATATTCTATATATATATATACAGAAATGATTAGAAACTTGGAAAAATAAAAAAAAATAATAATCAACAAGGTAACATCGTTGGTTACATAACCGTGTTGTGTTTTTTTATTTTATTTTTTTTGTTGTTTTGGACCGTGATTTAATATCACACAAAGCAAAAGCTTTAGTCTAAAAAGATTTATATACAATGATTTGAGGCAATGACCGGATATAAAACTAGATGTCTTGTTCGAACGTAATTTCAACGAAGTATAAAACCCAATTTTAGTCCCCAAATTTACCCATATAATATATATATATATATATTTTATTTTCTCAATATATTTTATATATTTTAAACTTGATAGGAATTAAATTTATCTTTTTAAATTGCCAGTTTTAATTAATAAAATAATATTAAATTTTATCTTGAAATACTAAAATTAAATTTATTCAATAAAAAATATTTTTAATATACAGAAAAATATTTTAAAGATCTGAATAGCTATTATAAACATGATTTCTTGTCAAGCTTTTGTTTTTGTTAGTTGTTTTTGATTGGTTATTCCTATCTTTTCAAATTTTCCCCTTGCAGGATCGTTAATTAATTTGAAACTTTTAAAACCATTTATTTTATCTTCAACATCATCATGTTGATAAGACACAAAAGTGTGTTGAAACAAAATGGCTATTTTTGTAGTGATTTTATAACATCATTTATCCTTTTATTTTTTTTTTTTAATAATTATATATATATACATACCACCCTCCTGAGCACTCTTTTTTAAAATAGTAAGTGAAGGTTTTTGGAATTCATTCCGTATATACAATTATATATGTTGTCAGTATATATATATATATATATATATATATATATATATATTTAATGCTGAAATCTAAATATTTTGTAAATAATTTTATGCGTTTCACTTTTTACAAAGGTATTGTTTCTGAATATTGATTCTCCACCTGATTTGTCATTGTATAACCTCTCAATGCGTATAAAGCTGTATTTTTCCCTTGTCAAGTAGACATAGTATTAAGATTCAGATTTCAATAAATTATAGAAACAAAAAAAAAGGTTGTAGACAAATAATTGTCCTGCTTTCATTTGTAATTTTATTGATATATATTTTTTTAAGATATAATGTATTGTTGTAATATGTATTTTTGTTTATATTTTTCTTTTCTTTTTTTGTTTTAGTATGTCAAAGATTCTCAACCCCTGATCAATTTATATTTTAGGTGTTTTATTACAAAATTTACTGATATTTTTTGTCATTCAGTATATAAATGTCATTGTTAGGACAGGCACGAAAATTTATTGCGGTAATAATGGATAATGGTAAATACGAACAAGCAAGTGAAGGATTGGTTCCAAACTTATTAAAGGAGACATGTAAACAAACAGTGGCACGAGAGAGAACAATTTATCCAACGTAAATTCTCCAAGGAAATACACATGTTGAATTGGATTAACCTATTCTGTCGTAGACACCTTCTATACAAATCGAACGTATATAAAGAAATTATGAGTAAATGCATACCATGGTGTAATAAAAATGACTTCTTCAGTATTTATATGAAAAAATATTTATATAGAATACAATTCCGGAACGTATATATGAAAATAATAATCATTTTTCAAATAACTTTCTGCTGTATAGACAAACAAATTCATTGTTTTTTTTTTTTTTTATTTTGTTCCTGTTCTAATCAAATGCTCGCAAAAATTAATATAATAAAATACCTCAGATATCATACGGTATGTTTGTTCGTCCTGGATAAGACGTTAAACTCGATCCGCGTCCTGGAAGACGTTAAACTGCTCCCCATATTAAAAAGTCTTATCAGGAGTTTGAGGAGCATGGAATCACGTCTTAAATAATGCATTCAGCCCAAATCCACCCTGAAGAACTTAGTAACTCTTAGGGAATCCTAGCGCCGTCAATTAATTAACTAAACCAGGAATACTTTTTTTTTCAAAAATCATTACCACCTATTAATTTTGAAAGAAATATATTACCAATAAATATTTTTGACAAAATTAAATAATACCAACAATAATTTTTTTTTGGCATTAAATAACCCATTCAGGTTGATATGATGTAAAATTTTTCAACCAAACCAAACAATGTATTTAGGGACCCGTCTTTTTAATGAATACGAATATATATTTAGATGGAATCATACAACAGCTTACATAAAAGAAACATCTAAATTACACGTAAATATCAATAGATTTATCCCCCGATAAATATTGCTGACCTTCCACGTTTGGCATCGCCCATACTTACTTGTTTCTCAAATTCTTATTATCCATATAAGCGAATGTATAAATTATCTAAATATTTATATTATTGGCGGACTTCACCAAATTTATTTATTTAGATTATAGAATAAACTTCATGTGAAGAAAGGACAAGACAAAAGTATCATTATATCTAAAAATATATTCAACAATGTATACAATAAATAATGTGTAAAAGAAAAAGCATATATATATAAGACGATAGTTGTCTATATTATATATTGTATATCAAATATATATATAAAAACAAAAGTTTATAATGAGAACTTATAGATTCTTATTCAAAATTCTTTCTCTTTAATTTATATATATATTATATATATATATATATATATATATATATATATATATATATATCTAACCATGTTTCAAAAAAAACATTGGAATTTAATTTTTGTGATTAAATTAAAGACATTAGTTCAATTTGGAATAAAAAAAAAGAACTAAGAACATGAAATTTACTGGGTTTTAAATCGTCCAAAAATTGAATTCACGAGTCCAAAGAAAAAACAAATCGGTAAAACGAGTTTTAATTAACGATCCTTTTTAATATAACCTATATATATATATATATATATATATATATATATATATATATATATATATATATATATATATATATTTATAAATAGTTTTAAAAACAAGGAAACCATTGATTTTAATTTTAAAAGTCTCTAGGGCCCTTTCAGCCAACATCTCATCAGGAGACAATCGTTGGATTAGCGAAAAGAATATTAACGATATTGAAGAGCAAAAAAAAAAGAGGGGGAAACACACTAAAATAACGAACAAGTATATATACTTGTAACGAGGGAAGGGGAAATCATGTAAATAAATTAGCGAGGGACAGTTAAAATAAAATATCCCCCAACAGATTCAGAGACCTTATAAATTCTTTCTGCCGGCAGAGAGAAGGTTTTCTTAATCCTATACAGACCGATTCCAAAATCTTCAAATGATTATTGGAATCGGCTGTATGAATAATTTTAAACCACTCTTTTTTTAAACAACTTGGCACAAGCTATATTCTCAACTAAATGTTGAGCAATAGCCGATTCCATATTCATGGGGGGAAGATAGCATATTCTATCTGTCTTACCAAGTCGTATTTTGGAAGGTACGTGCTGATTAATTCTAGTTTCCAAATGCAAGGTTGTACGCCCCACATAACCAGCAGCACTCTGGCAATTAAATTCATATACTAAATTACTCAATTTGATGTAGGGCAATACATCCTTGCGAAAAGACGGAAACGCAGACCTAGTTTGAAAAATGCTACGTAAAGCAACTGATGGGAAACAACCGGAAACCGACTTGCTAACCTGCTTAATTAAGCCCTGACCCCTATCTCCAATCCAGGGAATCTTCAAATAAACCGGACATTTAGAAGGCCCCTGGATTTTAGGGAAATGAAATTCCTTAGTCTTCTTACTAATAATATAGTCAATAAGGGCCTCCGGATAGCCGTTACTAAGGAAAATCTCCTTAATGTTCCCAAATTCACGGTCCAATCTAATTGGAGAACACACTTTAAGCGCTCTATACACCAAGGTTTTAACAAGATTGATTTTCCTTGATGCAGGAGCAAATGAACGCCAATTCAAATAAAGTCCCGTAAAGGTGGGTTTACGATAGATGCTAGTAATAAAACCACCTCTACTGCGTTCAACAAAAACGTCCAAAAAAGGCATATATATATATATATACGCTTTTCAGAAAGTTACTGAGCACTTTTCTTATCATACAATGCTTTCTCCATTCTGTTGAGGATTCTTCTAGACGATGAATTACTATAATAATTATTCTATTCCCCTCAAAATTCTATCATTTATATATCATTGCTTGACCCAGCTAATGCTCTGCGATGGGGAAGGAAGACGTTGCTCTTGGGGCATAACCCGTTGAGTTATGAATAATTGAATGAGGATCACCACGGAATTTGTGAGTAGCGGCGTTGTATTGAGTCTAGTGATTATCTTTTATTTCCACCGAATTCTCTTGGATCTGTGGTATGACGCTTGCGTTCTGTCATAACGGGCTGGGTTCGATTCTAGGTAGTGGATGCGCATTGCCGATGTAGTCTCGCTGACGGAAAACCTGTCCTGTACCTTCTGTTCAGGATTCTTGTAGACTATATGCGTGTGAGGGAGTGATCGAGATTTTAAGTAGCTTATACGCTCCTGTTGTACATTATTGTAGCCAACTTTTACAAAATTCTCTTCATAAATGAAAGTGATAAATTTCTGAAAAAATTACAGAGAACATTCAAAGAGTTTTTATTTTTATTTTTTGTAAGTTTTTATTTTTATTTTTTATTTTTTGACTGGAAAAGATAAAGCTCCTGGGAGGATAGTATTAATTATATTTTCTATGAAGGTTATTTCCGAAAATGTAAAAAAAAAAACAAAAAACAAAAAAAACAAATGGTGTTTCTAATTAATAAAGTGTAATGATTTTATGCAACACTATATAATATAACGTTAGAAAGTCACTGCGTATTTAAACTTCTGCAGTTGTTTCTTGCACATTTCGAAGATGAAAAAATATACGAATCTTAATTAATAAATTCAATAAAAAGAGAATACGAGTAAAGAATATTTTCTGTGGATATTTTTTAAGTTAAAAATAATCGCATTCCTTCAGAAAGCATTGATTCCTTAAAGTATTGATAATAATTTAGCACCGCACGAATTGTTTCCCCCCTTTTTTTTTGTGTGCGCTATGAGAATTTCCTAGTTTCAATTAGTTTAATTTCATTTGCTATTTCTAGGGACAAATGATTAATATCATTAAATACAAACACTATCCTGACAAATAGGTGATATTTTAAACAAAGTGATAGGGACAAACTTAATGTTCAAATGTTTTAACCCTTTCAGATGTTAGATTTTAAGAAGCATTTTACTGGAATAAACTAGAAAGTGGTTACTTTAGCTGTTAAAGGTTTGCTTTGATTAACCCATTCAGTGCCAATATTTTTAATGCGCATTTTTTGGCCCAGACAGGTCTCTTTGGTGTTTATTTATTCCTTATGTTTAATTTCAGTAGTTACCATTGTCGTTTTTATAGAAACTAGAACATCAAATATATATGTGTATAAAACAACAAAAAAAATAATATTGATAAGAAATAATAAAAAAATACTATTCAAAATTGTTATTATTTTTCTACTCGTGAAATGTAAAATTACGACAGGAAGTGTCTTCTTACGGCTAATAATAAAAACATTAAAGGCTAAGTGTTGTAAAATATACCTCTGCAAATATAATGTATATAAGCAATTTAATGTAAATACAAGGAATAACATGTAGTGAGTTTAATTTTAACAGATCCTCAAATGGGGCTCATGGCAGGTAATGGGTTAAACAGCGTCTGAAACAAAAAATGTTCTGGGCTTATGATGTGTATTTAGAGATTCTTGGTAAAATCCAAGGAAGAATGTGCAGTTTTATCAGTTCTGACCTGGCATCTCAGCTTCAATCAAAAAATATCAATGTAACATAGTTTCTCAGTTCCTTTTCTATAAATATTTTCAGGTTAATTGTTCAGGTAAGAAGGAGAAAAGTTCATACCTTGACTTAATGAATTTAAACATAGTGTTGTCACCGTGAGGAAATTTTCTGTCTAGTAAGTCATGAACAGTAAGAGACATGATCACCCAAATATATATCACATGTGGCATCTAACTACATAGATTGGCAGCTAGCTGTCATCATTTTAACTCATTCGGTACAAAAACACATGAAATATTGCTTTACCTACTTTATCTGTTAGGCACCGAATGACATCAATTGTATGACGTCCCATTTTTTTTTAACATTAGCACCGGGGATTCTTTTAGTTCCCTTCATAACTGTTATTCCTATCCGACCCATGTACGCATAAAGAATTTGATGTTGACATTTTTCGATATGCCGAGTACCTCCAGGATATGAGCGATCATGGCTCTCCACAATTTCCTGTTCTTTGTAGCGCTTAATGAATTGTCTTTTTGTTATCTCCCCATAATTCTGTTCTGTCAAACATTTATAAAAGCTTGTTATGTTTGTTATGAATTATATCCCTTGTCCCTATTGCCTTCAATCTATCCCTCTTTTCACATTATGTGCCCTTGAAATGTCAATAAGAACACGTTCCAGCAGAAATAACAAAAAGACAACATTTATAAAGGACAGGAAAATTTGGAAAGCCATTATCGCGAACTTCCTGAAGGGACCCAGTACACAGAAGAAGAATATGGCATATCAATTTTTTTTATACAGTATTTAATGCCGGATTCTTTTGTATTAATAAAGTTAGATATATGTCTGGTTTGTACGAGAGGTCATAAAGCAAATATAGGCTTTATTTGTCTGAGAAGCAACAATGCAAGCATAGTGAAAAGAGCAGAGATAGATTTGATTCGCCCGAAAAACAAAAATGTAGACATATATTTGGTTTGTACGAGTGGGACAAACTTAGATACAAGTTCGGTTTATACGAGATTCAAAAAAAGTAGACACAATTCTCGTTGACCGAGAGGCAAATAGACACTGTTCTTGTTTCGTCTAGATTTAAAAATGTATGCACAAGTCTCGTTTGCACGAGACTACAGCAGTTATACACAATTATGAAGAGGTGGCACAGTTTTGTGGTCTCAGCTCAACGCATGTGCATGTGTAATAAACAACAACGTAAGCATCAGTTTAGTCCGCTGAAGTTCTTAAGGAAGAAAAGTGTCACACGAAAAAATATCCACTTTTTCATTGATTTTTCTAATTAAAGGGAATTATTAGAGTCCTATAATTAATACTGGGTTTCTATGTAACCTTTTTTTAAATGTTTGTCCTAAAATAATATATTATGTATACATATTTATGCTCATGTTTTGTTGTAGTTGTTTAATTGAAGATTACACAGAAAACAAAATTAATTAAATTATATTAACCAATATTTATATCTATTCTTCATTGTAAAAGAAATTAAATATATCCCATTCAATGCCGCCAGCTGCTACGAACATGTTGTCCATACTCTTTACCAGATTATGAAGGCTTTGTCTCTATCAAAAAGGTTTAATTTTGATAAAATGATATACTTATATCTGTATGACAAATACACGTTTATTTTGTAATATGTATCTTTAATAATAAAACGTAATAGTGTATATATCAAGTTAAGTGATAAATATTTTTCATTTATATCAAATTTATTCATCTTATATTAAAGATCAATTTAAATTTCCTTCAATTATGTATTCAGCATCATGTCCAGTATCTCTTTGCCAATTACCGGGAAGCTTATTCCTTACATTTTTAGTAAAATTACGCAGTTTTCGATGGGAAGAACTTTTCGACGAACTCTTCAATATGCTTTTCATTAAAGAATTTTTTAATCATTTCCCTCGAAGCAACGCAATAAAGCCAAGATGCAAAGGGTTACGGAGTGTGAAAGTATACGGGAAAAAGAAAAAAAAAACACTATAAAGTAGAACTAATAACAAAAGAAGCTAGAAGTCAACGATTGACACCGCATTCAAATTTTTGAAGATCAAAGCTGACCGGAAATCAAGAAGCCAGAAGAGAGTTCCGTAAGCAAGAGATGCAGGAGAAGAGTCAGATCGTATAGAACTCACGGCCACATCCAGCCACCTCAACTGCAAAAGGATGAGACCCCCGCCATCAATCCAGCCCAAGTTGAGGCATGAGCGAGGAAATCTCACCAGAAGATCTACCGCAAAATCACTTATAGAAAAAGGTATAGGGAAGCAAAGCTCCGGTAGCTGGAAATTGACTGAAGGCAAGGTGCCAGGTCAGGATCAACAACATTTCAGACTCCTCTTGCACTCTGCTAAGAAGCACCAGGTTAGATGTGATAGCAACATTTAATGCATATAAAGCGTGTTCCAATAACTTGGACCGATTTTAATAAGTTTAAGCGTCTAATGATTTTTCTTTTTTTTTTTTCTTTCAGATTTAACAACTTAAAATCTTTGGCAGTTTCAACCCTGGAAAGATTGACAATCAAACAACGTGGTAAAGTTATCGAAGCCTATTACAAAAATGGACGTTCAAACAGAAATGCATTTCGCGCACATCACGATTTTTTGGGTCAACATAATCAACCAATCGAGAGTGAAATTGGAAACGATGTAACAGAGGTTCAATTCCTGCGCGCGATGACGAATAGAGGGGTCTGGATTTTC
>CAHIKZ030001464.1:435000-440000 GCA_903632075.3 Acanthosepion pharaonis | reverse complement strand
AAACTTTTGTTAGGTAATTATCTGATACTTTCTGCCATTGATTTGAATTTTGTGTAATGACAATTAATTTAACCTCACGTTCCCGTCTGCAATATTTCAGATACTATCCAATATCTGTCTAGTGATGGTTGTTTTATATCCATCTTTGGACACACACACACACACACACACACACACACACACACACACACACATATATATATATATATATATATATATATATATATATATATATATATATATATATAAAATATCTGCCAAATTGGGTGAGTCTGCTGTCAGCGGCCCCGTGTTCACTTCAGTTCAACAACGTACCTGGCTTCCCTTGATGGTATGATATGATATTGAATTGAAACGTCAATCTGGCAGAATACAGCCCGTATTTATTTTCACTTTTCTTTCGGGCGCTCATCTCTTTCCCGTATGAATTGTCTGAGAGACTGAGCAAATTCCTCTTTGAGGACAGTTGTTTATAACCATCTCGCCAAATACAGTGATTCTGTAATCGACGACTGCGCAGTCACCACACTTCAACTCTGCACCTGACTTCGCTTATTGAATGGAAATTCCATTCTGCCACATCACTTCACATATATGTTTCTCCTTTCAGACATTATCATCTATATTTAAGCAGGAAAAATGTTATTCACTTTAAACTGTTGAAAATCGGTTTAGCCATGAGATCTGTTCAATTCTTCTGTGTAATATATTTTCCTTACATGAAACAAACCAGAGATTCGTTATATCAAGTGCTGCTCATATATTTGCTTGGATGCATCCAGTGTAATAAAAAAAAAACATTAAGGAGAGGCCGAAAAGTTTATACCACAAACACTTATAGTAAAAGATCTTTTCATTTTGAATGTTGGTCAAACGTAAAGAAATGTATCAATAAATATCAAGTCATATTACAAAGCAGTATGCGACTTATTGACTTTCATGTGCGCAATAAATCGAAGGAATCTAATAAAACCAGGAGAGTTTAGAGATTTCTTTCGAATTTTTATTCTCTGTGAGGTCAAAATAAGTTGGGGCCTCTGGTGCTTTCTCTTTTGATACACATGTTGAAGGGATCTGCATGAAGCATAAAACATAATACTGTGGTCGTATTAAGTGGATAGATAATTCTGGTTAAAACAAACAAACAAAAAAACAATCGAAAAAAAAGAAGCTGACCACCGCTTCCATTTTTTTTTTTTTTTTTGGCTATAGGAAAATGACTTGCTTTATTTTTTATCTTAATTTATGTTTATTTTCATTGCAATTGTACAGACCGTCAGTCTGTGTTCGTTATTAAACAAAGCCCATCGAAAGAAGGGATATTGTTTAAAGGCATGAAAGCCTACGCCCTGGAGAGACCAGGCATATAAAAAAATTGTGTTGTCTAATTAATTATTTCCTTCGGTATTTTTTCTGTTACTCTCAGTCAGTGTGTTTGTGTGGTAGTGAGTGTGTGTCTGTCTGTCTGTCTGTCTGTCTGTCTGTGTCTGTGTCTGTCTCTGTCTCTGTCTCTCTCTGTCTCTGTCTCTGTCTCTCTCTCTCTCTCTGTGTACGTGTGTGTGTGTGTGATTGGTCAGCATTTAGGAATCAGTAAAATATGTGGTAATGTAGAGTAATGGATAGCGGCTTGGATTGAGGAATCGGAGAGCCGAGTTCGAATTCCAGTCGAATCCATTACATTCACTTACGTGCTAATATCCTATGCATCCTCTTCTTATCGGCTATGGATGAATAGCAGAAAAGAGTAGGTTCTATAGTCTTGGGTGGCAACCGGGATAGAGGGTGTCGTGCCCGAGAAACACCACTTCTACTGCGGTATGGGTCACGAAATTCACGAACGTGCAAAAATATGACAAATATATATAGGAGAAAAGTAGAGGTGAGATAAAGTTCTCAGTCTGTAGCTACTTCTCGGGAATCAGTGTACTGGACTTGAGTTTGTGGAATAACGAGTACGTCTCGTGGATCGATTTTATTCTGCTTGGTCAGCCTCCGTTATATTTCGTCCTTTCCTATCGATGTTGCTTAATTAACAATGGCAGAACGTAAACCAATCGAAATGTTGTGTTAAAAAGAAAACCTATCATAAAGAAAAACACTGTAAATAAATTCTGGTTTCCTTTCAAGATGTCTCCATTATTTTCACTCAATTAGAAATTCATCATTTAGAATGGTGTGTTTCTTTTATTTTATTTTTGGATTACGGCCCTATCGTGGTGAACCACCAGTTCCCGTACGACCAGCGAAGTTTAACTACGTCGAGTTTGTTTAGTGACCGCTTAGGAAAGTAATCTCTAGGCGCTGTAGATGTGCAGGAGTTGTAATGGATAATGGCTCAGAATTATTAATCAGAGAGCCGAGTTCCAATTCTGGTTGGGTTCGTTATATTCACTTACACGCAAGATTGTCTATGTAGCGAAACATGCACGTCCGTTCGAGTTTGGGGGCTGTTATGTAGTGGTTTCACAGGGGAGGCTTGTATTTGTACTAAGTCGGTCCTAAAATAGGTTCGACGTACAAAACGTTAGGAACTTGATATAATAGGTAATGACGCAGAGAAATCTAGTTGGGGTCGCTGATACTTTAGTATCCGACTAACGGTCGTCCGGCATCGACTGACTGACCGACCCACTGAGCGACTCCTCGTTACTCTTACTACTCCTACTTATTATAGGTGGGAGAGTCTATTAACTATAGAATAGGTGTGTTCCACTATAACAGGGGCAAAAGCAGTTTAAAGGGAACAGCCTTTTTAACTTTGGAGTACCGAGAAAACAAGAGTGTTTCGGTTACGACGAATTAACATGACATGTCTTAGCTGTAAAGGTTTTGAAATAGCGGGACTAAAAAAAAATGGTGGTTTTCTAAACATAGTTTAGATGGAGCATAGGGAACACCCAGTGAGGATCGAACTCTCTATTCAAACTTAATTTATCTGGCGAAATAAGCTTGCTATTACACTAGGTCGAAGTGCCTAAATTATTTTCCAAGCGTAGCTTAGATGTGCCACAAGGTCGGAAATGTGGAGCACCCAGTTAGAATCGAACTCACTACTCAATTTTAATTGATTGAGCCAGAAAAACTAGCTAACCGATACACCACGCCGAAGTGTCCAAACAGAACTGCAAACGGGACATCTGAACATGTGTAATGGAAATGATGGCAGTGTAGTGTCAGGTTTGCAATGTTGCATTTGTGGCGTAGAGGTTGCAGGGTTGAAACTAAATCCCTCCGAATGCTTATGAAGATACACATATGCATTTATTTACCAAGCCTGGAACAGAGACAGAAGGATCCTGTAGCCAGTCAGAATCGTAATACTTACATTAGCAATAATCACAGAGACAATATAGTTAATCATTATTACAATGGTTAATCTACCACTTAACTTACAATCTTGTGAACCTGTGTCATGGTCTGAGCATAGAACGCAATTCACATGATAAACTATGGACAAAATTGAATGAGAATCCGATGGAATGAACATTTAGACAGAGTCGCGGTGCAAAGGGCTACGATTTATTAGTCCTCTGTGTTTAATAAACGATCGGACAATTTCAATATATCTCCATTCCAAACTAAATCAGCAGGAAAATAATGTTCTTAAAAACAAATATTGCCTGAATTTAGATAAATTCTTACTTCTATAATGATAAATATAGAAACTAAACGTTTAGACACTTTTCTTAATGCACATTTCATTTCTGTAAGGCTTATTTTCGCTTGTATTGGTAGAAGAACGGATATCGACTTTGAATTGGAAGAGGTGAGATGGCTTTAAATTCTGTGAAATGAAATTCCGTTGTTTCCACTTTCGCATTAATACCTATGGGAAAGGCAAGAATACTTCCTTTCTTCCCCAACGGCTATGGAGTACACAATACAGTAAACCTTCATCTTCACACATCGGTGACAGCCAATCGACGATAAAGAAACTGTAGAAATGCAGTGTAGAAGGGAAAAGGGAACCACATCATTTTTTATCCAAGAATACATGGTCATTCTTAAATAATACCGAAAGACTACAACTTACGTTCATAACCCTAGAACACTAACCCTGGG
Organism: Acanthosepion pharaonis; assembly: GCA_903632075.3. NCBI lineage: Eukaryota > Metazoa > Mollusca > Cephalopoda > Sepiida > Sepiidae > Acanthosepion > Acanthosepion pharaonis. The sequence continues at coordinate 435,938 of CAHIKZ030001464.1, read as the reverse complement.
TATATAGTAACCAGCGCAAATTTTTCCATTTTTAATTACAATTTTCAGTACCTGATTTTCTTACCTACATTATGTTTTTCAGTTCTTATTAATATTAACTCAAAGTATAAAGTTTGAAGTGCCTGCATGTAAAATATATCAAATAAAGATTTATATTTATTTTTATTTTTTTTGATATTTTCAAAATTGGGTTTGATATACCCATGGTTAGTATTGGTGTAACGCTAAATGATTGTTAGTGTTCTAGGGTTAAGGATGATGGCATTGAAAATGTCAGCAGCCGTACTTGATACCTGGACAATGAAATGAATTTGCTAATTCAGGTATTGACTACCACAAGCTAACCTCATTTTTTCCCTTACTATATGAAATAAATTCTTCAGAACCAATTTTCACGTCCTTTCTTATTGAGAAAATACGTTCGATCGTTTTATTTCTGATCTTTCACAGCTGTCACTTGCATTAGAAAAAATTTTCTGAAAATGTCGAACAGAAACTTTATCATCCCTCCTTGATCTAGTAAAGAATAGCTCGTCATCGAAGGTGGCGCATTTAGGGAGACATAATAAAAGAAATCTAACGAAATTTTACGAGGTATCTGCTAAATCATGAACATTCATTTCAGATATATCGACAGCAAAAATGACTTACAATCGGACACGAGAAATGAAAAGGGATGCTATTATTGTGACGTTAGCCAGTAAAAATAGAGACTCGTAGATAGGTACGTACTTTTCAAGTTAAGTAAATATCTGGAGTCCTCTGGCACCAACAGTGGACAGACATTTGCATACAGGACGTTTGTGTTCCGGTTAATTGCGTCCCTAGACAAATACGTCCCTGGATAATTGGGTACCTCTGATAATTATCTGAAGTTACCCTTTTTTTTTAAAGAGATGTTTAATATAGAAATTTCGACACCAATACCTTTAATTACA
>CAHIKZ030001464.1:397500-430000 GCA_903632075.3 Acanthosepion pharaonis | reverse complement strand
ACTTCACGCACTCTTCCACCGTTATCTGAATCTCGCAGTTTGTATTTATGAGAGAAAGAAGAGTTCATTATACTGTAGGAGCGTTTACCACAACAGTATCAAAAGAAATTATTTAAAAATAAATAAATAAATAAAAAAAAAGAATACATCTATATTTCGAAAGACCTTAGAAAAGCCCAGAATATTTTGAAATATTAGCTTAATTTTAAGTTTTCTCAAACCCTGGAAAATAACTTCGTTAAATCATCTTTCGATATTCGGAGCTGAATGATAAAGAAAGGAAGGAAGGAAATGAATTAAAGACAGAGTATAAGGAAAGGAAGAAATAAGAAAGATATCCTACACATGCACATACGCACACGTACAGGCGTACACACACACACAAATAGACGGGCGCATGTATGAATACTCATACAGACACACACAAAAAGAAAAATCAACCTAACACCAATGAAAAGACCTGAAAGATTATTCTTTTAATGTAAGAATAACGAAAACGATAAAATTCGCAGCTAAGACGCGTCATGTTACATCGCTGATATCTCCTGAGCATTTGACCGAATGACACAATAGTTTTTCTACGAAATTCTGGAGTAGAGATGCCAAGTAAACATTTCATATTTGTTTTAACCATATATATATATATATATATATATATATATATATATATATATATATATATATATATATAAAAAATTTCCTCAATATGGGATATTCTATCTCAAACCGTTCTGTACGCGGCTCTTATCAGCCCCCAAGTGTCTATCTCGGAGCATTGTTTTAAATTTATTTTCAATGTCAGTTCTTGTCTGGTATACTCCTTGTTAATGAGAATGGGTTCATCTTTTTCTTTTCTTTTTCCTCTTCGCCACCTCCTACTCCTCCTACTCCTCCTTCTTCTTCGCCACCTCCTACTCCTCCTCCTCCTTATTATTCGCCACCTCCTACTCCTCCTTCTTATTCGCCACCTCCTACTCCTTCTACTCCTCCTTTTTCGCCACCTCCTACTCCTCCTCCTTCTTTTTCACTACCTCCTCCTCCTCCTCCTTCTTCTTCTTCTTCTTCTTCTTCTTCGCCACTTTCTTCTTCTTCTTCTTCTTCTTCTTCTTCTTCTTCTTCTTCTTCTTCGCCACCTTCTTCTTCTTCTTCTTCTTCTTTGGGGATAATCCCTTTGCAATCCCTGCCAGTCCCTGTTCTGCCTACCAATTACAGAAAATCATTATGTAGGTTATTTGCTACTTTCCGCTGTCTCTCTTGCATAGGGAATATGCCATACGAGTGTTAATATATCTATGCACACTTTCTTCATTATTTTTCTCTAACATTTGTTATTGTCTTATTCTGATTCTAAGTATAAACGCCCGTTTTGCTTCCATTGCCTCTACAACTGCTTTCTTACTCATATATTCATTCCGTGGCATCATCACTATCCTCCTTTAGAACTACCATTCCGTTGCCTCAAGTCTCGTCTTCATCGGCGAGGAGGATGTCAGACATTCACTGCCATATAGCAGAACAGATATTACATAAACGTTTAATACTCTTCTATTTGTTTCTAACGAAATTTTGTTTTCCTGTTTCTTAATACTTTGCTTAACTTTTGGAAGGTATCTTTCGCTGTTTCAGCGCGCCTTCGGATTTCGCTGTCGAATAAACCATCCTATTTTAAAACACTTCCTAGACATTTAAATTTTTGTGCATACTTGATTTTGGTCTCAGTAAATTGTATTTCGCATCTTGGGCTGTTCCTCCTAACAAAGATACATTCACTCTTCTTACATTAATGTTTAATCTTTACTTCTCGCTATCATTTTCTACCATCTGTAGGAATTACTTTATTTTTATTTTTCCTGTGGCTTCTATCAACACGATGGCATCTGCATATCTTATGCTGTTAAGATTCTAACCACCAATAATGAATCCTTGTTCTAATTCTTTCAGGATCGCTTCTCTGTAAAGGTTGAAAAAAAATCCGATAAGAAGTCACATCATTGGTATACGCCCCTTTCTATTTTTGTGTATTTTTAAGATCATTTTCTATCGATATGCAGGAGGTTTGCTCCCAGTATAAGCTAAGGATTATTTTAATATGTTTTACGAAGTAAAAGAAACTTAGCTATCACCTCAAACTGATTATTGTAGTATTTTATCAAACGGTGTTACATAATGTGTTAAACAAAGGTGTATATCCATCTGCACTTATATTGCTCTTTCTGATATTAAGCAGAGTATAAATATCGCATTTCTTGTTCCAGTGTCTTTAACAAAATCGCACTGTTCTTGTTTCCGATCTAATTCTGCTACGTGATCCATTCATCAGAATTCCGATAATGAGTTTCTTCATGTGGCTCATTAGGCTGACTTTTCGAGAAGTTAGCATTCGTTTACATTTGACATCTTTGCATCTTAATGAAGTGTCTTCAATTATTCTTCCGGTAACACGTGTAAACTCTTGTCTATGTCTCATATCAGCCACAGTTACACTACCTTTTTTGCACATTACCTCATATATACCCAATAAGGCCGAGTTCATTTCTAAAAGTGCAGGAGCATGTCATGTATTATTGTCCTTATATTTTTGGCAATTCAGTTTATACGTCTGCAAAATATTGATATTTACTAAGGTAAAAAAAAAGAAACGACAATTGTAAGGCATACAGGGAAGATCAATAATTGAACATTTTTTGTTTGTATCTCCTAATTCATTACTCGTTTGATTGTTTACGCTTTGTTTATCGATTGCTCTCCGAGATTAGTCACCTTTAATGTAGTGCCTGATATAATCGATACAAGCTGCGCGAAATGCGAAGAAAATACATTGATTTTTCTAGATGCCCGTACTAATACGAGAGAGTACCTTGGTCAAAGCAAGGCGAGACATAAACAACAAACTGAATAGAAAGAAAGAACCTAAATATAATTTTAGCTACATTTGGTGAGGATGAGCATTTTTTTATTCGGTATGGATTCCATTACACAGCAGTGATTCTTACAATACTTTTATTTAACTACGATTTGTATTTTCCTTTTTAATATATATATATATATATATATATATATATATATATATATATATATATATATATTCAAATGCAGATTCAAAACTTTTCTTTTATATATATGAAGATCAAAAGGTGCTATAAAGCGAGACATTGAAACGAAACAAAAGAAATTTAGTTAAAATTCAGAATCAGAGAAACAAAATTACATATTTTAAAATATTTTCATTGAAATATAAATAAAACAAGTGAACGCGCAGACATTTTTTTTTTTTTTTTTTTTTTTTTTTTTCTTCTCTTTATCCGTATGAATTTAGATTTATTTATTTATTATTATTTATTTATTTCAAATATAAACATGAAAATGGAAAATAACATACAATTTACTACAATAAAAAATTATAACTTTAAAATTTTAATTTTCTTTTAGTTTTAATTTAGACTATATTCTTTTTAAACAGAAGGATAATTACTCAATTTAAAAATTTTTTTTAATCAAAGTATATATAATTACAATTTTAAACTTTTAATTTAGATATTATTTAAGTAATATTAATGGCCCAGACTACAAAACTAAAATGTATTAATTCAAGTTTAAAATGTATAATGAGGTTACATTTTTTTTTTTTTTTTTTTTTGATTTTAATATTTAATATATATAATAATTAAAAAAAGTATTTCATATTAATTTTATTTTACTATTTCGATCTTTTTTTAAAAAAAAACTTAGGTTATCATTCAATGTGGCACAGACAATTGGTTCACTGGAATATTAGTATATGATTTATTATGATTATGAAACCGATGAATGAATATACTTAAAAAAATAGAACAGGCGTTGCTTTTGTTTTGTTTTTGATTTTTAGAAATCTAATTTTGCAAGTGTTTTCAGTCATTAATCAGAACACTGTTTTTTAATCATTATTTTATGTTTATTTTTAGGCAACATAACACTGATTATCTCAAGCAATATATTTAAAATAAATAATTTAATTTTTGAATTTGAAATGAATATCGCTTACAGATTCCTTTATTCATAAATACGCTTAGTATATATAAAATTTTATAATTTTAAAATTATATATATATATATATATATATATATATATATATATATATAAATAAATAAATTAAATAATAAATAAAGTTTCCTGTCGAGTTAAAAATTGACGTATGAGGGTAATTTTATTAATATGCCTTCTGTTATAAAATTTAGTCTAATATAACTAACAATGAAAATATTTCAAAAGTTTAGTTTGAAATAATTCTAACGACATCCCAACAAAAGAATCGGCAAATGCATGAGATTTGATTAAAGAAACATTATATCACTAGGTGAAGGCCTTAGTTTTGTATAATATATATATATATATATATATATATATATATATATAGTATATATATATATATATATTTTAAAATCTAAAATTGGTAAAATAAAATGATATATTGTAAATAAATTAATGACAATTTTTTTTTTAAAATGCAAAAAAAAAAAAAAAAAAATTTACATATACTTTGATATGGAAAAATAATACTTATTAGTAATTTTCCTTCTGTTATAAAAAATATAGTCTATTATCGAATATAAAATATTTTAAATTTTAAAGTTGTATTTTGAATTTGTAATTAAAATTGTAGTTAAATTGAATGAATTCTAACCTAAATTTCTTTTAAATAATACTACACGCTTTTATCGTCCTCAGTAAAGCAATAATAACCATTTCTGCTGTCATAGTCATATACAAAAAAAAAAAAAAAAAAAAAAAATGTAACCTCATATACATACTTAAACTTAATGTTAAAATAATCCTACATAATATAATGGATTCTAATCAAAAATTTAAAAAGCTTTAATTTTAAAAGATGACGTTGAAAATTTTTACATAAAATTTTTTTTTTTTTTTTTTTTTTTTAGGGTTTCAACCGACGTCAGAAAAATTGATACAATGATACTGTCATAAGGAAAATCCCAATTTGAGTAGAATATTCAACCATGGAAACGTGATTTTTAGCTGTGTATTTAAACACTGTTACTAAAATCGATTAGATGTTTTAATGAAGAGCCATAATCCCGTAAATCATGAAAGGTCAGAATATATATATATATATATATAATATATATATATATATATGGGTTTTAACCTCACTACGTATAATAAGTTTCAGTAATGGATAACATCGGCTCATGATTGAGGAAAGTGGTGAAGGCCTCCAGTATATATATATATATAATACATTACATATATATATATTGTAGGGTACAATTCTTCTTTTTTCAAAAATTATCAATCCACTTATTCTCTCGAATATCAAAATATGAGCAAATAAAGCAATACAGACCGGCTTACACATAAAGCTTTTCGATGACAACTGGTCTAAATCTTAGGATGAAAGAAATGGCAAACCCGTAAATCATGAAAGGTCAGAATAGGAAGAATACATATGCAATGGGTTTTAATCCTCACTAATAGTGGAGTAATGGATATCACGTCAGTCATGTATCGAAAAAGTTCAATCATGATCTCTCTTAACTATGACAAATAAGGACAGACCGTATCATGACAACTGGTCTACTGCAGAAAGAAATGGCAAACTACTGCGGTGAAAAAAACCTGCCACGTCAGTCATGTATCGAAAGTTACATGATCGACTAAGCGTGTATCACACATGGCACATAACTGACTGAAGCATACTGTTACTGTGGTTACCACAGGACTGATAGAGATTGTTTAGATAGAAATTTAAAACGGAATGTCAGTCACCACCGAGTAATTCTAAGGGAGAATGTTTTGAAGACATTTTGAATTCCAGTTTGAATTGATGTATTATTATGACGTCATAGAGATAGACGGTCTCGTTTTCGCACCTCAGGTTCAGCACTGGTTAGGAATGTATATTAGGAGATGGTAGAGAGTGTATCAAGTTATGATAATTGATATTAAATATCCGAAGAAATTATGCAAAATGAAATGCGTAAAAAACAATTGAATTTTATTTCCTGGTTATATAAATTATTTTCACTCTCTACAAACATAATCAAACAAGCGAAAAAATCAAAAGGTAATATACAAACCACAGTAAAATCTCTATGAACCAAAAAAGGAAGCTATACGAATCTGAAATACATTCTGCTATATACAAAATAATTCTGCCGTATATAAAATACAAACAATCCTTTTGATTATAGAAATGCCAAAAGGGTTTAATTTATTTATTCATAAATCACCGAGTAAATAATTAAATTTAATCATAAATCACCTAGTATATGATTCAATTTATTCACAAATCACCTAGTAAATGATTCAATTGATTTATAAATCACCTAGTACATGATTCAATTCATTCACAAATCACCTAGTAAATGATTCAATTCATTCATAAATTGCCTAGTAAATGATTCAATTTATTCAAAAATCACCTAGTAAATAATTCAATTCATTCATAAATCACCTAGTAAATGATTCAATTCATTCATAAATCACCTATTAAATAATTCAATTCATTCATTAATCACCTAGTAAATCATTCAATTCATTTGTAAATCACCTAGTGAATCATTCAATTCATTCATTAATCACCTAGTAAATGATTCATTTCATTCATAAATCACCTAGCAATGCTTTAATTCAATTTATTAAAATGTAGGTTTGTTGTGACATAATTTTTACTATATAAGTTAATGCTTAAAGAAAATTATATTTAATAGGATACAAGTTAAATATCTTAATAAAATGATAAATAATAATTTGAATTAAATTCTTTTTTCTTTAACAGCTAAACAATACATGTAATAAAATTTTATTATGTAGTCGCTTTTCCGCAACATATTACAGTTTAACCCGGATATAAGAGACCTGGATATAAGAGAAACCCGGATATAAGTGAGATTTTCTCTGGTCCCAAATTAGAGCCCATACTTACCTAAACAAAATAGACCAAACCCGGATATAAGAGAAACCCGGATACAAGTGAGATTTTCTCTGGTCCCAAATTAGAGCCCATACTTACCTAAACAAAATAGACCAAACCCGGATATAAGAGAAACCCAGATATAAGAGACTTCTTCTCCGGTCCCGACAACCCTCTTATATCCGGGTTACACTGTATCTTTTTATTTTCCGAAATATGAAATTACTATAATTAGGTTCATTTTAAGAAATTCCCTTTCTACAATCTTTCATGATTTGTTTACAGAATTTTATTTTAAAATTATATTAAATGTTCAAACATTTTCAAATTATCCTGAACAAAAGTAGTCAGTTAATATGGTAGTGATTTTTCTATAGATATTTTCATGTATTTTATACATATTCTTGATAATTCCCGTAGAGGGCAAAACATTAATAAGACAATAAAACCAAAAGAAAGTATCAAGCCTGTTTCTAATTGTTATATAAAGTTAAATAGAAATGTGGCCGGGGACTTAGTTAAGCTTCACTGATTGTCTTACTTTTTTTTACTAATTTCGCTGCAGGAAATATGGCACCCATTTGTATTAAATTTGTTGAATATTTACCCAGACCTAACTATGAATTTAAACATTATTAAGCTGTGTTTAATATATTTTAACATTGTCAAGAACGTTGAATGTGACAAGCTACATTTTGGTTGGCGTTAAATATATTAAACTACGAAATGAACAGAGTTTTGGAAGAACATAGACAATGGTAGTTACTGTGCGGAAAAAAATTGTTTTTCTTTTCACTGAAAACGTTCTCTAAACAAAAGCGAAAGGGCCATTACTGTAGGAGAGTCTGAACGACGACATCAGAGACGAGATCTTCAAACGTCATTCAAAAATAATTCAATTGGCCTAGCCACAATTATCTTGATACCAAGTCAGTTAGGCAGCATAATGATGCTACGTAAAGTACTGTTGTAATAGTCACTCGCATTTTTTTATTGATAATAAAATATCGGAAAAGTTGAGTGTTATATTGCCAGTAATTCCCCTTTGCTATATTACGTGATAGTAAACGGATATACTTTGAACCACTGAGCCATTATAAGACTGCTAATGTTCGAAAATCAAGTTGTGCACCTTGAAATGTTTCTGGTGTCATTTACATCAAGGGGGGGCATCTATCGTCTCTTACTTTATTTGATTTATTTATTTCAATAAAAGAGCGTGGTGTCTCGTTATTAACTAAGTTGAGATTAGTACGACAAATGTCTAGATCGAGTGAAATAGGAGCAGGAAGATTGTTTTAGGCCAATCTTTCAAGTGAGAGGAGTCTGTTTCAGTAGCAGTCTAGAATACTAGTCGTAATGTATCCCACAATGCAGCTTGACAAAAGATCATATTAATAGCATCAAAGGTCATCGATTGAAGTCACAATACGTAATCGATTCATCCTACATATGCCCATATACATTATATTGCTTCGATTTTCAGCATATATATATATATATATATATATATATATATATATATATAGATAGATAGATAGATAGATAGATTCCATTGAAACGACAGACAATGTGTTTTTATTTAGTCTTTTTTATACAATTTCTCATGCGATCTAATACTTTTTTTTCTTTTCAGATGATAGATTATATAAAAATTGTCTGAATGTTCTTTTATTCCGAGCGCTTTCGGCTATACATTTAGCTATTTTCAAGGATTAAATGGCTAAATTTATCGCCGAAAACGCTCAGAAAATGAACATTTGGACAATTTTGATATATAATTTATCAACTGAAAAGAAAATAAATATTAGATCGCATAAGAAATTGTATAAAAAATAATCTCCTGACCTCAACGCCACAGAAAACTTATGCAGCATTATAAAGTGCAGGCTCTCGAAAAAGCAGTTGAGTAACATGCTCCATAAGCTTTCTATGGGGTTGAGGTCAGAAGATTGGGGCGGCCATGTCATAATACACACCTGATTCTCATCAAAGGATTCCTTCATCAATTTTGATTTGTGACAGGGAGCACTATTCTGCATAAAAATGAGCTTGGTTGGGTCTATTTACACTCTTTCAGCAGAAGGAAGCAGACAGGACTCTAAAATTCTCTTGTACTGCTCGCTCCTGGGGGTATTTTCAATAGGTTTTAAGAAACCAGTTCCATGAAAAGAAAAGCATTCCCAGAACATTATACTGAACGGATGCTTGGCAGTACTTACTGCTAAATTCAAAGAGCTTTCAAAGCTTCTTCTTCGGATTTTAGATCGCTTTATCCTTTGAATTTAGCTCAACTTTCGTTTCATCGGAGTAGAGAACATTTAGTAAAAAAAATTAGGTGAGTCACTTTTATTGAACAGCACTGTATATTACAGTTCAAAAGTTTGAGCCGACACTTAGTAATATTGTAAATTGGCTCAAAGTTGTTTTGTACTTTAAATAATAGAAAATTATTACATATTGTTAAAAAAAATGACAATTGATATATTTTTAGAAATTTTATCATGACAAAAATCATTTTATGATTAAATTTTGCACTCGTCAGAATATCCTCGTTTATCCTTGATTACCGCAGTACGAATGTTTGGCATTCGTTGCACAAGGTACTCAAAGTAAAAGTTTGATCATTCGTTCCATTATTTTTTCAATAATACTAAGTGCCCTTTTTCATTTTTCTTTTTCACTCTCCTGTTAATTTCATCCCATGTTAATTCTTGGTGGGGGACTTCAAAATCTTGAACTTAAGTTTATACACACACACACACACACACACACACACATACATATATATATATATATATATATATATATATATATATATATATATATATTGTTTTACTAATGTTCCCCCAATAAATTGCCCAAACGCTACTCAAGGGAGGTTTCTGAATAACATGTCTCATATGAACGTAATTGTTATACCAGAACATTGCCTATTCTATTGTAATAGACTCTCCCACACATAATAAGTAGTAGTAGCGGTCGCCAGTTGGGCTCAGTGGAGTTGAGTCAGTTGATGTCGGACATTGAAGTATCGGACATCACAACATCGGATGTCGGACATCACGACTAGATTGCTGCGTCATTAACTCTTATTTCAAGTTCCTAGCGTGTTGACTTTTACCGAGGCGGTAAATATATTAAGTGAATTATTTAGTAAAATGACATCTTTGTTTCACAAGAAGTGGAAATGTTTGAATCTGATGAAAGAGGATGAACAAGACTTTATAACGTATGCAGCTAATGTGAACAAGCATTGTGAAGAATTCAAACTAGCAGAATTAAGCGCTGACAATTTTAAGTGCTTAGTATTTGTTCAAGGTCTAGTATCAGAAAGATACGCAGAATTGAGGAAATTGGTACTTTCAACATTGGAAAACCAACAAAGTATTACAATACAGAGATTGGCAGAAGACTGCACAAGATATGTTAGCGTAAAGAAAGACTCGAAAAAGATAGAACAGTCTGGCGTTTCGCATGTAAGGTAAATACGCTACAAAAAAGTCAGTCTACCAAAAAGAATTCTAAAATTTTGGTATTATCAAAGAAAAAGTGAAATACCAGAGAAAAATAAACAAAGACTCCCGAAGCCATGTTTTGCTTGCGGTGAACTTCACTGGTACAGACATTGCAATTTTAGGAATAAAAAATGTTTCAATTGTGAAAGAGTGGGTCATAAAAGCTCGCACTGCAGTTCAAAAAATAAAGACAATAAAATACGAAAATTAAAGTCCGACGAGGTTAACGATGGAATAACTAGAAAATTTGTTACCGTCGAAATAAGTAATAAAAAAATAAAAATGCAACTCGACACTGGTTCATCCCTATGTATCATAAATTTGAATACGTGGAAGAAGTTGGAGAAACCAACTTTAATGAAAACAAATAAAATCGCGAGGTCAGTGACGGGAGAAAAAATACAATTTATTGGAGAATGTGTTACAAACGTCACGTTAAATAAAAAAACGCGAAAAGCTAAACTATTTGTCATAAAAAATACCACGAACTTACTTGGTACGGATTGGATAACAGAATTTCAATTATGGGATTTACCAATAAATTCTTTCTGTTACAAGGTAGATTTTTTAAACTATGAAGCCCAAAAATTAGTACAAAAACTGAAGGGAACTTTTCCTACTGTTTTTTCTACAGGTTTGGGAACGTGTACCAAGATGGAGGCAAAATGACAGCCAAAACAAACCGCTCAGGCGGTATTCAAAAAGAAAAGGAATTTGCTGTTTGTTTCAATTGAACAGATAGATAAAGAATTGGACAGATTAGAGAAAACCTGTGTATTTAAAAGAGTTGAGTGGGTAACACCGACAATATACGTAAAAAAACAAGCTCCAGAAAGTAAAAATGAAGCCGACATCGAAAAAAACTGAGGATCGAGTTACCCGCAGCCAAGGACATGCAGTATTATTAAATGATTTACGTCAACAAGAACCTACAGAAACTATGATTCCATCTTTTAAGAAGCGCAAAGCGGAAGGTTGTTTCTGGTAAAGCTATGGAGATAAAAAAAAAAAAAATAGAAAAGTGGATTGGCTATATGAGGTACTTGGTGAAAGGGGAGAAAACTCACGTACAGTAAACAGATCAGACGACGTTTTTCAGACGTGGTTGACAGCGGTCCCGCGAAAAAAAAAAAAAAAAAAAAAAAAAAACGCCGATGATTTTTCAATAAGTTTGATCTAACAACCCCTGCAAATAATTTTACCTAATGTACGCCGATCCAGAAGAAAAAAAGATCATTTAAAAATGGATGAAAAAACGTAGGAAATACGCTACGATGTTGTTTAAAAAAATGTTTTTTCTTCATGTTTTCTGTAAAAAATTGAAAAATAAATAAAGAAAGAAAGAAAAAATTTTACTCCTACGGAGTAAAGTTTTAGTGCGGGGTGTTATACCGGAACATTACCTATTCTATTTTAATAGACTCCCCCACACATAATAAGTAGTAGTAGTAGTAGCGGTTGCCAGTTGGGCTCAGTGGAGTTGAGTGAATCAGTCGATGTCGGACATTGAAGTATCAACCATCACAACTACATTGCTTCGTCATTAACTCTTATTTCAAATTCCTAACGTTTTGTACGTCGAACCTAATTTAGGACGACTTATTGAAATACAAGCCTCCACTGCAAAAACTACTCTACAACAGTAATATCATGAAGTAGGGGGTGAATACTACGAAGTTATAGGGTATAAATTACTCTTGACTCAAGACTTGAAAATGTTAAGAGTGTAGAAATATCCACACAGCGGTCTGTTCCCCAAAGTAGCGTTCCATGGGAAGCAGCTTTAAGAGTTGAACGCCCTTCACACCTTTGGAAAATAGACGTACTGGAGAGTGATTTAAGTTAAGGCATGTTTTCAGTTTAATATTCTAAACTGTTGGCTTAAGCTTGGAAATCGCCAGAAAGATTGCCATGGAATTATCGCGATAAAACTGCAATTTACAAAAAAATTTGTCGATTTTAGAAATGGCAAAAGGGATTAATTTATTCGTCATAACTCACCTATTAAATGTTTCATTTCAATCACAAATTACCTAGCAAAAGATTCTATTCAATAATAAATCAGCTATGATTAAGTTCAGTCATAACTCACGTAGACATGATGCAATTCAACCATAATTCACTGAACTATGATTCCATTAAATCTTAAATCACCTAGCTATGATTCAATTCAATCATAAATCACCTATTAAACGATTAAATTCAATTATAAATCGCCTATGATTCAATTCATTTTATTAAAAAAAAGGAATTTTATAAAATATCACTTACTATTTAACATAATACATAAAGAAAATTATACTTAACGAGATGCTGATTAAATACGTTAATAAAATGTTAATTAAGAATTTCAATTAAATTCTATACATATTTTAATAGCTAAACAATGTCTATAAGAAATTATATTTTTTATTATGTACACGTTTTATTTTTCTTCAATATATCATCTTTTATATTTATTTAATTTCCAGATAATAAATTACTATATGTACATTTATTTTAATAAATTCCCTTTGTGTAAACCTCCCTTATTTTTTCTCCGAATTATATTTTGTCATTTTATTAACTGTTCAAACATTTTGAAATTATCCCAAATAAAAGTAGTGAGTTAATCTGGTAGTACAGGGTGGGGCAGAGCAAATTGCTTATTTGGAATATCAATTAAAACACAAGTAATGCAGGTATACATGTAATTCTTTGATCTGCAACTAGTTCAACATTTAAATTTTATTTTTTTTACCAGTTTTAAAGATGATATCAGTAAGATGGCGTCCATTCTTCTCTATACACTGAGTCAATGTTTTGGGGTGACCTTGCTGTTCGTGGGAGGCCAGGTTTCTTTTTCTTTACATCATCCGTTTCCCGGAAGTTGTTTACCCATGAAACAATCGACTGCCGGCCAGGAACACGACCACGGGGGGGCAATATTGAAATGTCTACGGAATGCACGTCGCGTTGCGATGATTGAGCGACCGCTTGAAAAAAAAAAATGCCTCAGCAGCGAAAGCGCGTTCCAACTTCGTCCACTCCATGATGTTCACTGGGGTTCCTGAAAAATAAACAAAAAAAATAAATAACACACGTTAAGAACCAAACTTTAAGCCCCACCCTCTCAAATAAGTCCATCCCTACCATCCTTGGAGCAACCATCGCTTTAGGGCGCCAAATTTAAATAAGCAAGTTGCTCTGCTCCACCCTTTATTAATATCACAATGTCTAGTCTATGGGAAATAGGTTTTCGGTTAGAAATTAAGCCAACAATAAAATTCTGTATACTGTCTCTTAGATAAGATAGTCTGACTGGCGCAAGATGCCACAAAAACAAAATACCATTAAAGGAAGTGTAGTTGTGTTCTTAAATAATCAGGTCAGATATTGACACTCATAAAAATGGCGTCCAGCTCATTCAGAAACTTTTGAACTATCAGCTATATACAACCTGTTCACAAAACAATGATTACAATGGCTTCAAGGGATTAAATCCTCTGGATATTAAAGAAGAAAATCCTTCATTAGATCGTATATACTGGTGCTTAAGTATCCCGAAAATCTTTACCAAATAACAAAAACCACATTACTACAAATCTTCCAATAGCAGTAACAACTAAAATGCGCAGTACATGTAACTTGAAGGGGAAATAAGAATATGATCAAGATGTTGAGATTCACATTACCTAAAGAAACGTTTTGGAGGGAAACTCCCAGTTATTATATAGGAATATATCTGAAGTGACGCTGCCGACACTTGAGTTTGAACATAGATCGACAGTGGGCAAACACAGGCGATTCTATTATTGAATTAAGTAGACAGCGTAACCATTGAGGAAACTCATATGGGGAAGGTAGCGTGAACTAATTGATCGCTATTTCTCCCTTATTCTCTACTATTATACGGATCGTCATTTGTATTCTATCTTCTATTATTATACCAGGCCATTATTCTCTATTCTCTTCTCTACACTATTCTCTATTCGGATCAATACGGTGGTTAATATACGAGCAAGTATTACCGAGCAAGTACAATTAGTGCGAGATTATTCGAAGGCGTTTGACACCAGCAATGTTCAACGGCGTACTATAAGTTGTATCTGGGCTTACAAAGTCTCTACTACAGCGAGCATTACAAAAGTTTCAACAAGTGTTCGGTGACATCACAAAACAAGTAATACTAGAAAGAATGATATCCTTTGAATTGAGGAACCTATTTTCCTGAAAACCATTTTTAAGAAAAAGGTTTCATGAAATTTAACCGACAGTCATGAAAAATTTTCGTTAGCTGAATGGCGAATGTTAACACCATGGAAACGGCTTATCTACCTATTATAATTATATATTCTTTATTACTGAAACTTGTGCTTTTTGGAACGCTTTTTCATGTGTTCTCCATATATAGATGACTATTAAGCTTAACTTAGTCTCAGACATCGCCATAATAATATGGTTTCCTGCAAGGATGGAAATCTTCAACAGGAGTTACTGTCCTTGAGCTCGAGTTGTTAAACATAATTATTTTTTTTAAATCCATGTCCCAACTCTTACTACCATAAACAAAAAAACATGCAACACTTGGTTAGACACATTAGGTGAATAGAGGTACAAGCAGATACGCGTTACTTTCCACACGCTCACGAACTTTAACACGGCTAGCCATGTTTCCTGCTTGAAAGGGCTTCGATTGTCAGGCTCCCTGCTAACCGTCGTACAAAGAATGTGGCCGGGCTTTGGTGAAAAGAAACTTCGTATGGACACAGACGTTACTTGGCCTCACGAACAAAATCTGGCATCAGGGAAGTGACCTCCTCTCCCTAATGAAGAGTATTATTATCAACCAATCAAGGCACGCGATACGTAACTTTACGCATTATATACCAAGCTAAGTGTATGTTATCTTCTTCTTCACCTCCTCTCAAAACTTTTTATAATTGCATGTCCATATATGTATATATGCCCTGTTAAAAACAAAATACACGTATATACGTGCGTGTGTCTTTGTGGTTGAGATGTAAATAAATACATCTGACAGAAAATATTCATAATTTAAGAACTGAATGAATTGAAATAGATTTTACTGATGTTAATTTCCTTGTAAATATGAAATCTGATTTTTCAAGTATATCCATTCTTCTGAGAAATCATCGCAAGTTTGTACATTACTAAACAAACAGAAAAGTACCACCTAAAGATAAAAAAATGGTTAAACTAGTGCATTCTTTTTCTTCTAGTCACTCTCCAATGAAAAATGAAAAATGACTAATAGTAATGAGGGAAATAATGATAAACTATATATAACATCTTTGACTTACCCATAGACTGTCAGTCCGTCCATCCGTCACACTCTCTAAAATAGCCATACATTGACTGATCGAAACCAAAACTTTAGAGGTGTAAACAGATAAGAGGGTATAAATTAGTACAATTGGTTTATACCAGGGTGCTTAGCTTAGTACAATGATTTTCATTAATTCTTAACATACATAATGCTTCTACCATTTCTGACTAATCACTGCTTTTAAAAGGTAACAGAAATCATGAAACAGGTGGCGAAGCAAGTATTAACAGACAATTTTGATACATCACCACGAAGACGCGAACTCTATAATGGTTACAATATATTCTCAAATGACGACTGAGAGAACTTCAAGAAACTTAGAGTGGTGCTATCGACGCTGGATATTATGTATATACACTAATATATATATATATATATATATATATATATATATATATATATATACACACACATATACATACGTATACACGTATGTAGATATATGTATATATATATATATATATATATATATATATATATATATATATACATGTATATATACACATATATATATGTGCACTCACATAAACACACACACACACATATATGCGCACAAAGACATATATATGTATGCATATATAAATGTATCTATATGAACAAACGTGTATATGCACACATATATATCTATATACACATGTATATATATGCAGGCATATATATGCACATATATATATGTATATATAAATGCGCACGTATGTATATACATATATATATATATATGCACACATATATATGCTGATAGATATATGTGTATATATTATAGACATATATATATATGTATATATATATATATATATATATATATATATATATATATATATATATATATATACAGAGAGACAATTAAAATGTAGAGAACTGTTTTTTTCAGAGAATTTTACATTTTTTTAATGTTTACTTTCTAAATGGTACTTTTGATACCACCTACTTTCTAGGCTGAGCTTAATTTTCCACAAATCAAAATTATGAGACACAGTGACTATCGAACATCCTGAAAGTCATCGATTTTGAAATGCTTACTGACCGTTGCTGCGCGTCGAAATTATTTAGAATTTTAAGGCATCACTCATCATTTCATATATTCCATAAAAAAATCTATTCACCAATTACATGTGTGGGTTCAATCAAAAAACATTCATTTATGCCGCAACGCTTTGCGATATTAAGTTTACTAAACCTTCCCCTGCAAAATGTCGCTCTGCAATAGTTAGTATTTTTTAGCCTTTGATTTTTATCGTTTTTCTAATTTCTGTAATAGAGCTGTTACTATTTGTATTCATGAATTTTCATACATTTCAATACTATCCTTCTTTGCGAACTCACTTAATTCAGTTCAATAAAACTCATTTTGATTATCTCGATCTCCGTGTCACCGCTGACGGCAAGGTGATCAAATTTAAAACCTAAACAGTTTATCCACTGAAGCACCGACATTAATCAGAAAATACATTTAGTTTAAATAAAGCGGGAATAAATATATTTCAATGGGTATAAAAAATATGTTTTTTTTTATTTATTATTCTTTGGGTTTGTCTAGTGGGGGTTATTTTCTATTTTGTTATATTTTATGAGTCTTTTTGTTTCGCACTGAATATCAAAGAGAATGTTGTAGGGTCTTCTATCCACTAATTTTAACACAAATACAATCGAAACGAATTTATCTAAACTCAACATAAAATTTTTCACTACTACATCTAATCAATAAAAAAAAAATTAATAAATTCAAAACAAAATAACAAACCAAAATTTGAAGAGGAAATTTGATTTATCACCTGCAAAGATTGCTATAAAATATTGTCAAAACCTCAAGGTGTTTAAATAAAAGATTACATTAACACAAAAGAGAAATTAGAAAAAAACAAAAAAAAAAAACAAAACAAAAAACAATACAATAAATGTATTAGTTGCTCACCGTAACGAAACTGGCCAAAATTCTAACATAAAAATGCCACTCTAATTAAAAGAGAAAATAATTCACTAAGACTAATTTTTAGCAAGTGCTATAATCGCAAGCTCATACCCAGTAAACGTACGCCAAGGTTCTATGATTCTTTAGCACCAATTCACAAGGTTCGAAGATAACTGGTCTTCGTCACAATCCATGTGATTCACTCTCTCAAAGCCACATTTACCCATTGATCTTTGAAACCGGTTGCATAGAACTAACTGTTTAAATATGTATAAATAAACCTCCCTGACTCCTATAAGCATGAGTGATGCTCAACTCCACAAGAGCACCTTTTAGCGACTGCTTGGTCTCACACTGTCCACTGACCTGAGATGGAACAAATACATTGAATCAATAGCTTCATCTACCGCAAGGAAGTTTAGTTCTCTGTGTTTCGCCAGGTTTTTCCTGTCTGAGTCTATTCTTCAAATCTACATATCTACCGTTCGTCCTTGCATTGAATACTGTTTTCATATATAGTCTAGTGCCCCCGCTGTTCATCTCGAAGTCCTCGACAAAATCCAAAGACGGATATGCAATGTGATATGTTCTGACCTGGCATCTCGTCTACTGTCATTTTCTCGCAGATGTGATGCGGCTTCCCTCTGTCTATTCTACAAATATTTTCATGGCAACTGCCCTGATGATCTACTTTCGCTGGTACCCCAAATGGATGAATTGAATCTTGCTACTATTTCATTATCGAAAAAGTTAAATATAACGGCCACTTCTACTCCAACAACTTCTTCTTTCGCATTTCCCAACAGTGGAACTCCCTTTCTATCACTTGCTTCCCTGATACCTATAATCTTCAAATGTAATGTCAATCGACATCTTCTGATGCCTTGACTCTGATCCCTATCCGTCTCTTTATCTTTTTTCCCAAACACTTCTCTTTACTCTTACTCTCACAATCTGGCAATGGCAACTAGAAGTGGGGAGGAGATCAAAGAAAAGCGATGACATTACAAGAAGCAGGAGATAAAAAAAGAGCAAAAAGAATCATGTGGAGAAGTAGACAATATTAGATCAAGGAAGGGGTGGAAATCAAAGACGAGGAGGGACAAAAGGAACAAAGGAGAAGAACAAGAACAAGGAGCATGAGGAGGAGAACATCAAATAAGAAGAACACGAAGTGGAAGGACGAAATCAATGAACAACTACAAGAAGGAGACAATCAAAGAAGTACAAAATGAACAATCAGCAGGAGGGGAAGATGAACAACAAGAAAAAGGAGAACAACATGAACAAGTAGACAAAATAACGAGAAAAGGACAAACATTAGAAGAATTAAAAGAAGGTCAAAAACAAGAACATAAAGAGAAAACAGAACTAGAACGGTGATAATGATGGTGATGTTGGTGATGATGTTTTTAACAATGGTTTATCTGTTGTAGTGCTACAACGCACGCGGAAGAACGAAGATAAAATGAAAAAGTCAAGTACTGGCATTCTGAGTGAAACCAAAAATAAAACCTCCTGGTCATGAAGATAAACTACATCCGGTCGCAAGGCCTTTGATCGGAAGGTTTTCAGGAGCCTGGAACCATCTCTTAATTGCTGTTATTCCCAGGTCCTCTCTGACCCGTGGTGGTAGCAACTGTTAGGGTCCCTGTTATGAAAAAAAGCTAACCCCCAAATCGAGGTCAACACACTATGAAAGTCTAAAATTCGATTTTTATATTAACAATATCATCAATACATTTTTTAAAATAAAATAAAATATTACCATCAGTACATTTTTGAAAAAAAAAAACAACTTATTACATGCAATTTATTTGTCTCTCGGCAGAAACCATCTTTACAAAAATATGTCAATGAAACCAGATCAACAAACTAATTTCTTACAGAAATTACATATTCTATTCATAAGAAACTACCATAAAAATCCTACCAGATGTTAAATAACCCATTGAGGTCTGTCTATATTTCTGAGATGAGGTATTATGTACATTATTTACATTATCCTGTCACTGGATCTAACCAACGCTTCCACCATTGGGAAATTCGTAAACTTAAGGAATCAGCACATATGCTAGGCCGCAAAACTCCCCTGTGCCGATCAAGCATAGAAATAAATACAATATGGGAACCAGTAATAAGTAGTGCCAGAGAAAAGCAATGATAACAACAAAAGTTGCAATATGAGCTCTGGTAAAAATTGTTGCTGAAGACATTAGGTTTATAATACCCAGAAATTTATACCCAGATGTCCTGAAGGACACATGGCACAGTGGATAAAGATTATATCCAGTGACAGGACCCAAAGAATGTGAGTTCAATACCCGGTTAAGGCAGTGGAGAATTTTCAGATGGGAAATTAGCAGGAGATAACTAATAACTGACATCCATCAAACATGGCACGTGGAACTAGAACAGTCTACAGTGAGCGAAATAAAGGGTGCAGTTCGAAATTCCAACCACCTGAAGAAGGCCGGAGCGTACAACGGCCAAAACGTTTTGATAAATATGGTGACGAAGATGAGGACAATAGTCCGAATAATGTAAATAATGAACCCATTGAGGAGTTGATATCCCGTAAAACACAATAATCCTAAACCTAAACCAAAGCATCAAAATGAGAGTACGCTCCTTGCTATAATCATGACGAAATTGTTGGTTGGGTTCTTTTCTTCATTTGCTGGCGTACCTGAAGTTTATTAGTGAAACACCAAAGACATATGCTTTTACACAACGACAACAGGAAAATATTTAACGGAAGCGCCGATCATACAAAATATCCTACAGGATAAACTGGTAAAATTATAGGGGGTATTTTGATGTTGTTCAAACCAGAACGGTATCAGTGAGAGTCCGGTACAAGGTGCTGGGTATTTAAAACTCTCAGTTCTTCGTTAGCAACAGAAACATATACTGTTGGTATGAAGATGCAAATAGATCAAGTACTGTAAAATGTCCCTGCGATTTTGTTTCTTTTAAAATAACTATCGGAGGGCAGTAAGAATCAGATAAACAATTTGTGTCTGGGCATGTGGAAAAATGTTTTCAGCAAAACATGAGGATATCCTAGCGAATAGATAAGTAAGACACGGGGAGAATTTGACATCTAGGCACACTTGATCTTTTCAACAGAGAAATCCAAACTTTATCATCGGAAATCAAAAACAAATATTTTGATGTTGTTCAAGCCATAGCGGCGTCAGTGATATGAGCATCAACGAGATAAGATCAGGAGTCGTAGAAGGAAGAGTTCAAAGAAGTAGAAGACGACTGTACAGGAGGTGGAGATTAAAATAAAAGAAGACTAACAAGAATAGCAGGAGCTAAGTAACTAGAGAATCTAAGAAATCAGTAGAAATCTATTCAGAATCTAAAAAATCATTGGAAATTTTGGCCTAACATATAATTGTTTACTTTCTTGGAACGGCGTCGATAACAGTATCAAGACTAGATATGTCGGAAATTTAAGAAAATATGGATGGATCCAAAGAATATACTAAAAAAATCTTAGTGTATTGAGACAGATTATGAAACTCTAAGGTTAAGATACACCAGCTATATGGGTGGAAACGAAAATTCAGTACTAATACTAAATGAATCCAATAAGCTGACACAAAAGGAATACAATAACAGACATGACTATGTAGGGACAATCCTGCAATGGCTATATTAAAAAAGGTTTCTGTTTTGAACATATAAACACGTAGAGGATGGACAACTCAGAATCAATTGTAGATAATAAAATAATAATATATCCTGGGTTTTTACATCTAGATTCCCTGCCTCAACCAGGCAAGGACATATATAAAAATAAGGTATGACGAATCGAAAACGAAAATATTGAACTGTTGGACATTACCAGGATTTCTACCGAGATTTTGAAACTTGTTCTTAGCGTAGGTTATTTATATTATTAGATTAAATATATTTAAAAAAATGGAAAACCAAAATTGCGAAGATGAAACAACTGTAAACAACACAGACATTTGTGAAGAAAAGAAAACAAAAGTGAAACACAATCCCTTGTATTAGAAGCTCAGTACATGTTTTGACAAGCGTCAGCTATATTAAAAATAGTGAAAACTTTTATAAAGTAAGAAGAGCGATTGATTAACATGATTATTAAAAAGGAGAGCAATTGGTTCAAATATGTATACAAAAAAAACATGACTAACAATAAAAAGAAGAGATACAGGGTGCTATAGTTGAATTATCGCCATTTTATATTTTTACTTTCGCGCATGCGCGTTATTTAATTTTTATTTTGTCGATTGCACAATGTGGTAAGATCAGCTGAGCACCGTCTGTGAGAAATAGAGTAACATGATGCAATTCATTCAGCCGGAAATTTGGAAATGGCATGCTGTACTGTTTGACATTCACGACGGAAGCTCTAATACGAACATTTCAGAGTAATTAAGTGTCAATCTGAGGACAGCGCAGTAGATTCGGAAAGAGCTGGTTGAGCCTAATGGGATTACCAGCATATGGCGGCTCGAAAAACTCACTCTGGTGGTTCTGATAAGAAAAGAACTCCCAAATCTGTTGGTGAGGACCTCAGACTCAACTCTGAGCTCTATATCAATTACCTTGAGGAGGTAGTGCTGCCATGGGTGAAGAGGTTGGCGACTGAAAGACCCTATATCTAGCAACAGGGGACTGCAAGAAGGAGAACCCAGTCATGGATGTTAGTCAATTTCTGCTACCATAACACACCTTACATCTGGCCACTTACCTCTTTAGACTGCAACGCTCTTGATTATTATGTGTGGGCACAGGTAAGCAAGAGACCAACAAAACTCTTTGTAACAATAAAGATGACAAGGATTATGAGATCATTCACCAACGTAAACAATGACGATATTCAGTCACCCCCCCCCACGAGGGTGTCATGTGACACAAGGCCTTTTTAACGTGGACATTCTGAGCCCGTGGGCTCGGCCAAAAATATGCCCATTGAACCCGTAAAAATGGGTTCAGGGCCGGTTTTACCTCCCCGAAGGAGACTCCGCCCTTCGGTGTAGCCTCCTTCGGGTTCCTCCTGTCCGTAGGAAGAGAGTACAACTGAACAGTCGTTCAGAAAGTACTGGGTCGACTGGTAAACAATGACACCGTCCAGAAGAGATGCAGGAGATTCCGAAGTCGTCTGGAGGCCGTGGTTGAAGCCATTAGCTATTTTATTGAATAAATTTACTTTTTAGTATTTCAAGATATTTTTGTGTAAATATATGTCAAAATAATATCTGTCAAATATATCTGTCAAATATATCTGTCAAATATATCTGTCAAAAACTGATGTCAGTGTTATTTTCATTTCTGCGTAATTGAGACGACGATATATCCATCGCACCTCGATGTGGACACCGACACGAGAAGAATGTACCTCGAATATTTAGTAAATCTTTAGAGTTCTCTAAAACATCGACAAACACACGGCGAAGGTCGGAGGGTATAAAAGTTGAAATATTTTGATAGGTGAGGACATTAGTCAGGCTGTTAATAATATAAGTATTGATAATCCGTCATTTCAGATTTTTAGACACCAGATACTCAAACCTCGTTAAAGATACACACACACACACACACACACACACACACACACACACACACACACACACACACACATATATATTAATTTATTTATTTATATTAATTAGCAATATAAATATATTAATTAATATTAATGAAGAAACATAAAAAAAAGTTATCAACAATAATTTTCCAAAGCATGTTGATGAAGAAATAACATTAGCTTTAAAGAAAATATAAATACTCCATTAAATTGGATTATTGTAACCAGATGCATCCTGATTATAAACAAGGCGAAAATTTTATTACATTTATAATTCACCCGCATGTAAAATTTACTTTAGATTTATTATTTATTTTAATTTTTTTTTTTAAATCTCATCTTCGAAATCAATCATCATCTCAAAAATTAACCCATTAGGTCTTTGTAGACAGAAAGGCTGTGTATCCATGTCATTGTGAACTAATTATTCTACATTTATATAAAAAAATATATATCACTTGATTTTAGTTGCCATGACTGACGCACGCTTGGGTGATCATGACTCTTTTCGATTGACTTTGCAGAAGTATTTCCGTAGTAGGATATCGTTAATTTCTGCAGTAGGCTCATTGCCAACCTAGGTAATAATAGGACACAGACTGGTTTCATATTTAACCCATACCTGAGGGAAGAATTCATGTATTAATACATTTTCGAAGGTTACATACAATTACGGGTAAATACACGTAATTGAATGGAACGAACTGCAGTGGCAGTGGAAAGCAGAATATGGCGTCATATTTTCTCTGTATGAATGAACCCTTTATATTCCCTTGGTTACGAACTGCATCAATAAAAAATCTTCATTGCATATATTCTCAGCATTTATCTTCAGACCATATTTATCTTTGACTAGATCTATAATATTTTTTAATTATCAAATTCCAAGTAAGGCAATAAAGCCACTAAGACGCAAAGGGCATACTTAGAGTAAAAGAATATGAGAAAATATTTTTAAAAAATGCATTAAAGAGAAAGAAAACAATGAAAGATCAAGAATTAAAAATACAGAAGTTAAGGATTGATATTTCATTTAAAATTTTGAAAAGCAAAGTTTACTGGAGATCAAAAAGCTTGAATAGAGTCCTACAAGCGAAAAACGCAAGGGAAGCGACTGTTAACATAGTTCTTACGCTTACATCTAGTCATTTCAATTGTAAAATTATGATACCATAAGGTCAATCGAGTACTGCGCTTAAATTCATAAAGTCTAGGTACAAGAAAGGAAAGTGCATCAAACAATTACATTGAAAATATTTATAGAAAAGGTACAGGAATCTACTTTATGGCGATGGGAAAGTGACTAAAGCTGAGATGCCAGGTCAGAACCAATAACAAAATGCAAGTTCTTTGTATTTTATAAATAATTTCTAAATACATAATAGAAACCCGAGTCCAGATGTGACAACAATATTTAATCAGTGAGTGTTTCGTTTTCTATGGCTTATCAACCCTTTGCAGGTTATTTAAAGCCATAAACTAATTTTAGATTGTTAGAGATTTTTTTAAGATACTGCTTTAGTGGTGCAAGTGATACAAATAAACCCATAGCTGGGGTGAGAAGAAGTGGGTTTATAACTTTCCCAACAATATTTGCGCGTAAATGAATATAAAGAACCCAAAGGGGATTGAAACCCGACTCTCCGATTATCCATTACACCACCTGTACATCCAAACTTAAAGAACTTGGTATTCCTAAGCTGTCACCAATCTAAAGGGTATTTCATTAAGACGGATTATATATAAGGGTGTTTCATTAAGACGGATCAAAGTCAGCAGTAAATAAATCAGTGTTATTGGTAAAAATATATTTATCTCTCTATTGAATCATGTTATTTAAGTCATGACATTTATGTGTGAAAAGTAATATCGCCCAAATGTCGGCCAAATCTGAAAGAAAAAGAAAAAAATTATTAAACGCTTAAACTTAATTCACATTAAAATCAGTCCAATTTAATTAGTTACTGACCAGGCTCGCCGTTGCTTAACTTGATGTTTCAACATGATGTACCCGTAAGCTACGGCAATATTCAGTGCATCTATATAATGTATAATAATAATAATGTACACTGCATATATGATTACCTCGCATTTATTGTCTTATAATAAGTTTTCCTTGACTGTGTCGATAACGCACCCAAACATTAGAACAGGCATCAGCGTGGAAAACAAAATACAAGTACATCTTCAAAGACGGTCTGTACGTGACTTTTTAGTGTCATGCTAGTACGACATTCTGGGACGGATGGAAACTTTGGAATGTTTAGTAATTAGAGAACATTGTCTCTAAGGTATATTATTGAATACGTTAAATTGAATAACAGCATTATCTGCAATCTATACTAATATAAGATAGACTTGCCTTATAGTTCAAGGCTATAATTATTAATAACATTTGATAATTGGAAATCAAGTCTGATTGTAAGGTGAGACGTTATCTCTAAGGAATGATTCCTAGCGGGATTCTTAGATATAAAACTTTTGAAATACTTTATTGCCATGATTGCACATTCGAATGAAATGATAAGTACAATGCTTCCTACATTACTATTACGATGTGGATTATAAATTTGAATTTAGAATGAAAACATTGTACCGAGATACTTATGGTCAAAACTTTACCCAAAGAATTTCCTGCTACACATGGATGAGAGCCAACATGTATTTACCCTCTACTGTCAAAAGTGTTTTCATTGCTATAATCTGGTGTTATTCTATTGCAATAGTAATAATTTTAAAACTCAATCCTATGAAACATAATTTTCTTTCTTCTCCAGAATAAACATGGATATTTTAACCGTATTCGTTTATTTACAAGTTTCAATGCAATATTTATTATTTAACATATAATTAAGAAATAACAATGAAGACTATTTTTATATAAAAATGCCTGTGAACTGCAAAAAAAGGAACATTTAAAAAAACGCATAACGAAATGTAAATGCAATTGTACATTTCGAAAAAATGCATATTTTTTTTATTTGTACACGCATCTTTTTTCAGAATTTATAATTACAGCTATTCATTGTTATGCGTTTATTTAAACTTCCTTTTTCTATAGTTCACAGAAATTTGTTATAAATGTATGAATAAAAATATATTTATATAATTTTTTTCTTTCTTATATTAAATATTGTAGTTGGGTCACATATTTTTGATAATCCTGTGAATATAAATGATTCTTGTAAATAAGCTATCTAGTAAATATTGTTTAACATTTTTGTTGTCAGTTCTTTAGGGAGAAATGTATGACTCTAGTTTCAAATGTTTGCATTTTATGAAGAATCTAAGAGCAGCTTCTTAAAACAATAAAACATGCCCAAGTACGCATTCGTTTTCATACGTTTTGATAGCGGCTCCGTTTGTTAAACTTTTCCCCAGGATGATTACGAAAATCTAGTATTCCTTCTCTACAATGGTTGCTAATGTGAAAGATCTTAACAATCAATAATAGTTTTTTCTAAGTCCTTTTTCCTATAAAGCGAGTTTACTCTTTGACATGCTTACGCGTGTAACTATTTTCATCTTACAAACTACTTTCGAACGTGATTCGGTGTCTATTATCTTAATCTTTTTTTTTCCAGAAAATGAACTTCAATCGCCTTTTCTCGACACACATTGTTAAAAAAAACTCGATGGCGCTTTTCAACAATAAGTAAAAGTTCATTTATCATTAGGAATTCATTTTTAAGCAATATGGCAAATTCTACACGCAAAACGCACTGTTTTGAAGCAAAAAAAACTCATTATCGCTGTCAAGAAAAAAGTCAATTTCAGCAATTTTTGATATTGTTCATAGGTCTAAAAGTGCCGTTCATCGTGTAATTAGCAGGTATAAAACCGATAAAACGTTAGATGCAAAACCAAAAACCGGCAGACCTCCAAAAACATCGCAAAGAGAAGATCGAAGAATTGTTAGAATATCTACAAAAAACCGTTTTGAAACTGCTACATCAATTGCCCGTAAATTTAATGAAGAGACAGATAATAAGATCTCAAGGAAAACGGTTGCACGCGGGTTAAAAATACAGGATAAATTATTAGTCTATAAGTTGATAAAATGGCAAGCTTTGGATAATTGGCGCTGGCCTTATGGTAGATTTTCTATTTCCGACCAAACTGAAAAGAGATATGATAAAAAAACGAAATATCTTAACTAGAATCGTCTAAAGAACTCTTCACTTCTAAAATATCCGTGAAATTCTGATCTTTAATCATCTATTGAGATAATCTAAATTAACTGTTCAACATTGTACGTAAGGTAAACCTGTATGAAAACCTAACAAAAAGAAGTTGGTTGGATAAAAAAAAAAAATGGTTATTTTAGGTATTGTATTTAGTTATAAAGGACTCCATAAATTGATATAGCTATAGGCGCTAGATTTTGGCATGACCAGCCGATTGATCGGATCGGACCTCACCGACCGCTCGTCTAGTCCAACTAAGAGCAAAAGTGGTGTGTTGAGTATCTAACACTGACTTCTAAAGCCGTGAAACACTAGGATCCCGTCCCCAGATATTACGGGTCACCAACCACGGCAAACATGTGGCCTCATTGGGAGAGACTTACCCATCTGGAGAGGTGGAGTCAGCGTATTCTGAAGCCCCAGCCCACAGGGCGGTTTTATTAACTGTATAATAATTATTGGGAAATCTATTTGAAGATATAATTTATTGTCAGTTTTAAATATAGAAATTTTGCATTACGGAAGGAAAATTAAGACATATCTATTCAAGGATTGAAGAAAGAAAGAAATAAAGAAAGAAAGAAAATCTTAACATAAAAAGAAAGATCTACTGAAATGTAAATATGAGAAAAAACAGTAAAGAAAAAGAAAGATAGAAAGAAAGAAAGAAAGAAAGAATGAAAGAAAGAAAGAAAGAAAGAAAAAAAGAAAACTAAAATTCAATTATGAGAAAAAAGAATGGAGAAATAAATATATAGCTGACATATAAATAAAAAGAAAGAAAGAAAGAAAGAAAGAAAGAAAAGTATAACATAAAAAGAAATAGAAACTGAAATATAAATATGAGAAGAAAGAAAGAAGGAGAGAGAGAGAGAAAGACAGCAAAAGGAAGAAAGAAGGAGAGAGAGAGAGAAAGAAAGCAAAAGGAAGAAAGAAATCGAATTAAAGACAAAATAGAAAAATCTTTTAAAACAAAACACCACATTAGGGAAATAAAGTGAAATTTTGAAAATAAAAGAAAATATTAAAAGTTGAGAGAAAATGAAAATAAAATGAAACAACGAATGCGAAGAAATATGAATGCCATTTTAAGAATAACATCGGAAGAAAAGAAGAAAGGAGTAACTGGAAAATAGAATAATAAACACTGGGGAGTATAGTGGTGTGATATTCGGAAGAAAGGAAAAAAAATACACATATTTTAGGCGAATAGGATTATTTTACAGTTAATTTAAAATTACCATTCGTTTCTCCGTCCTGGCAAATCTTCAGGAAACGAATAAATTATGTAATGGAAATATTTCTTAAAAGATCTGTAAAGATTCAATTTCCTGACAGGGTTAGGTGCATCCGGATGCAAGAAGTTAGAGCGATTTATTTGTCTTGTTTTATAAAAAATTCCGGGGAGAAATATTCTTGAGGATAAAAAAAAAATGATTTGGTTTACAAAAAGATAATTATTAATAAAAAAAATATTTTTGATAATTAATCGAACTGAAAAAAAAAATCAAAACACCACTTAAAAAAAAAGATCTGGAAAAAGAAAGGGGATTTCAAAAATACTACTTTATCAATTGACTTAGTTGATAATATCCATTAAAAAAAAAAGAATCATCTTTTAAAAGGCTTCAAGGCTTTCGTTTCTGTATTTTTTAGGTTAACTGTTAATTGAATCACTGGGATTGACAATGTGATTTTATGGGTTTGAGTTTGTCTGTTTTCAGCAAGTTAAAAGATATGAGTTATGATCAAAAAGTATCGGGATTTTTGCTATAACAAAGGAACTGAAAGAGGCAGAGTGAAGCTATCTGACACAAATTAACATTGAACTCTGTCGAGCAAACACACTAAATTATACCATTCTAGCTCACTTCCGTTGTTTATAGCAGGACATGGAAGGAAAGTGTGTGGAGAGTTGTCGTCTTATGGCCCATCAGAGGTTCTATCAATGACCATGGCTTGTGAAACGTTTTTTTTTTTTTGTTCAAATACATCATTCTCCATAAACGACAACCACAATATTCCCCATATCCTGCTCACTGCCATTTTTCCTCATTAAAAATCGAACCCTACTTGAGAGGAACAATATTTCAAGACGTTGAGGAAATCCCAAGGATTTAGTACGAAGCAGCTCTTCGTTATTCTAATAGTGGAATTTCAGGAAGGATACTGTCAGTTGAAACGACGCTGGATAAAATGTGTGGTTTCGGAAGGGAGATTAAATACCGAATTGCTATGTGCTGCAGTTTTCTTTTTAATAATACCAGTCTTGATACTTTTTCTCAGTGCAGAATAGGCCGGAGTTTTATTTGTATCCATTAGACACTGCAATACCTCAGGTAAAACATATGGTATTAATTTAAATAGCTTACCTGAAAGTTGGTTATGAAAACAATAGTGTTTACAAGCGTTGTATTGTATCCAAATGTATTTAACGTACATTATGACTGATTAAATTCCTCTTAGATGAAGAACTGTCTTGCGCTAGAGTTGAAGTAAATAATGACTGGCTGCTCGTATCCTCTTGTGGTCTTGTTAGGGCCAAGACGCAAGAGAGGAATTGAGTTAAACAAATATATTAACAGAGACAATGATACAAGCGTATACAAACGAGAGTGTTACAGTAAGAATGTTCGGTCCCATTCATAGAGATGACTGATGGAAACTTCCCACTCCAAAAGGCAGTACCTTCTATTTATAGCTGAGAGAGTCCATGCGTGCGTGGGTAAATTGCTATAACATACCCGAATATGCCCGTCTACTAATGCAGCTAGCCAATCTCTTTAGCAAAAGGGCTGCTCAGCCGCATTTGTGTTTGTTCAGCACCCACAGAGCTCATCTGTGATCTATAATATAACCTTCGGTACAATTTCTGTGAACGAGCACATTATCTGGCGTAATCAACCGACTGTAAAAGGCTAATACGCCGAAGCCCTCGGTCACGATGATTTGTGACTTCGGGCAAACTGACCACGATGAGAATCGAAACCAGCTTTCATGTTCTGGATGCGAACGTTAACCACTTGGTAACATGCCGATATGACAGTTGAAGTATGAAGTACCAAAACGACAAAAAACAACAACAACAACCGGAGGAAGTCTTGTGAGGCAATCGTCATTCTCATCAGGGTCTGATCAGATTCTTTGAGCATCAGCTCAAGATGAAGATCAGAACTGATAGGAAACGCTTGCATTCGACAGTCTTTAGCGAAAGGTGGGTGACTGAGGCTAGCCTGGTTCGTTTGAAAGGGAGTAGCCTTGATTTTCTCTTTTAGGTCTACCTATGTTACATCAGGGCAGCTTTCTGTGAAGCCCTCCCCTGGTTAGGCTAGACAAGATTTGTGTACCTAGTTAATGTGAGTAAGTGTTGTTCCTGACATGTTCCAGGCGGCATCTTTGGTTATGATCCAGGTTGAGATTTCTAACCACCCTAGTTTGTTTTGGCCTCTTTTTATCTCGTCGGGGTCAGCTTTATATTTTATCATGCCCGTATAATTTTTTTATCCTTTTCTCGCTCCCTTAGCGAGAGAGCTTCTTGATTTTGTCCAATGGGTAGAATACAGCGGCCTCTTCTTTTTGAGGGTTGGACGGGCCCTACTAACATTAGTTATGTCTGGTTCACTTTGTGTTGATTTTAAGTTTATTATTGGGTTCACCTCCCTCCCCTCTCATTCTTCATTATTAGATTTTTATGTATTATAATTTATTGTCATTAAATTTTTATGGCATGGGGTGCGTTTTGTAGATAGAGAGGATGCGATATTGTGGTGTATGGAGGATTGATTGGTGACGGACGAGTTTTTATGGTCAATGTGAAAATTGTAATGAGTGAATGGGTCGTGAATCGGATTAGCTAGGTATAGGATAGTTAGTGACGACCAGCCTCAACACCCCCTTACCCTTTTAGGCCATGTAACACAATTATGTATTTTGCATAATAAATATACCAAAATGACAACAACTATCGTCTTTACACACTATTATATGATTTCTATACGGTATAGATATTTACAATTGTCTGTTGCAATTTTCTGGTTTGATTAGGAGTAAGAATGTTATTGCAATAGTACAAACTGTTATTTAACTTCAGTGTAAGCATCGACCATTTAGTTGATGCTGCACATTGTTGCAATTTTTAAAATGAACATAAATTTATAGAATTTGGAAATTGGACAAATGAAGGGATATCAGGCTCGTTGCAGTTTGCTACATTCTTTCTCAATTATTAAAATATATTTACTTCATAACAATTTGATTTATTTTTATAAAGTATTGCCTTCCATCATTCTTACTAATGGAACAAAGATTTTGTCGATAAACATTTGACGTTTATACAACTTTTTAGTGCTGTTTCGATTCTTCTGTTATGGTGTTCTTTCAAGATATGGGAGATCATGTCTCTCCATAATTCTCTGTCTTTTGTAGCTCGTAATAATGTTTTTTTCTTAATGATTTCGCAAATTTTGGGGGCCGTTTAGCCTTTTCTTATTTTATATACCCTGTTCCTTAAAGATATGGGCGATCCTGACTCCACAGCATCCTTTCTTTTGTAGCTCATAGTAATGTTTTTTTTTCTTTACACTTATACAAATATTGAGGTCTGGTTGGCTTCTTTTATATGTCGTTTCTTTTCAAATTATTGGCAGTTATGACTCTCCAAAACTTTCTCTCCTTTGTAGCTCTTATTAATTCGTTTTTTTTTACGATTACTACAACTCCCTGTTCGAGAATTCATTTACGCAAGATTGTTTCGTATCCTCACTGTTATATATCTCTCCCTTATTGCTTTCCGTATATCCTATGAATACCACCGTATCTAACCTGCTCTTTCTTCTCATGTGACCCAAAACAATCAACTGTTTCCTTATGATTGTAAGTATGTGTATTTTTTTCCGTTTTACTTAAAGCTTCTATGTTATTAACATGCTCCGCCCGTGGCATTCTCAGCATCCTGCTGTAAAAACGCTTTTTTTCAAGTCTCCTCTTCAGCTGTGAAGAAATCGTTTAGCATTAACAGATATATAGGAAGATTGATTTTGCACAGCGTTTCCTTAGACTTGATGGTCTCTTTTGC
>CAHIKZ030001464.1:362500-390000 GCA_903632075.3 Acanthosepion pharaonis | reverse complement strand
ATCAATCAATCTAGTGAATAGAATCCAGATCAAACTCTACAGCAGGTAACCTAAGTAGATATTTATTATGATTAGCTTAGTTAAAAATGGTTTTGATCGAGTGAAATCTGGAGGTTATGGCGGAGACCATCTTTTTTCGAACCTTGTGTAGTGGCGCTGCAGAAGCACAAACACATAACTGTACTAAACCACATCACTTGAAAACTTTCAGCGACAGCAAAAGTTGAAAATGGATACCGCATGTAACTCAAAGTGAATATAACGACATAATAAAGATGCCGACGTCCCACGCCATTTCAAGAAAAAGATTAACCATGAAAAACTTCAGAGTTACTGTAAAGATCGGTAACAGCTACTGGGCTGGAGAAATCTATTTTTCTGGATGATTCTTTGAAGAGAGAGATTTTATGTATTTCAACCAAAAACAGCGCTGGTTGTTCGAGCAATAAATATCAAATGTTTCCTCATAAAGCAAAGTTAATATTATCATTACCGTTACCAAGTTTTGTTACCAGAACGTAATAGTAGAACAGAAATTGAGGATTAATACTAGTACACACATAATTTAAATTTAGTGTCGGATCAACTTTTTAGACAGCTGAGAGTTGTAAGCATGGGTGTAGTATAAAATAGCCCCCAAATGCATATCATTTATTTTATTAATCAATTGAATTATTCTCTGTTTCCCAATTCCCTAACAACAATCCAATAAACACCCCATGACGAAAACAAAAAAAAATGTTATTCTTTAATCAGTAACCGGGTACAGTTTAGATATCAGGAATCGCAAACCAGGTCAACTTCAGTCCCGGTAAGCCATTCCTACTACAGCTACACATACATAGTTGAAACACTTTTCTCAGTTGACTCTATATTACTAACTCTGTCCCCTACCGCAAATAAAAACACTTTTTATGTGTAAGAACGATCTAGTGATTAAAGCCTTTTCTAAGCATTTTCATCCCAGTGAAAAAAAAAATTAAAGTTTAAATTCCCCAAACATGAGTCGTCGCATCAACTTAAACAAATTTAGTCCGACGAAGTCTTAAAGGGGGTAAAGGCACCACACGTAAACGTTTTCCACTTTGTCATACATCTTACCCCAAAATTGTTTTTGCTATATAAAAATATGTACATATCGTTATCAAACCTATAAAGGGTGCTGCACTAAAAAGGACCTATTTTAATGAGAATTAACTTTAAGCGTCTAATGATTTTTTTCTTCTTTTTCTTTCCGATTTGGCGGATATTTGGGCGATATTATTTTTCACACATGATTGTCATGACTTAAATAACATGATCCAATAGAGAAATAAATAAATTTTCACCAGTAACCAATAATACTGATTTATTTACTGCTGACTTTGATCCGTCTTAATGAAACACTATTATATATAATCCGTCTTAATGAAACACCCTATATATATCATCCACAGACAGACTATTTCGATTGCTTCAAGAAGGGATCGGAACTCGACCGTTTTAACATGACTCAGAGACACTTACCCCTAGGCTAACTGCGCACAGCAGAAAATGGTTTTAACGCGTTATATACGTGATATGTAGACGCTACATGGCCGCCATAGCGCTCAATTCTAACGAAGAGTTATACAACTAAAGCAGCAGCCGTTAAAAATTTCCCTTTGCCCATAGTGTTCAATCGGCGAACGAGAGCATAGTTATCCACAGACAGACTATTTCGCTGTATCACAGCTCATCAGTGTGGCTATATATAAAACAATGCGCAGATATTACTGCCTTTCAGCGATTTAATTTTTCATGGCGACTCCAATACAGTTATCTAGGTATTTACATGGAACTTTAATTCGCGGAAACGAATTAATATTTATGGGCATTGCTTTTCTCATATTTAATATATTTGGTCTGTTTGTATATGTTTTATATCTAACACCGAGCACTGCTTTTGAAGCGTCCTTGTATGCTTTCATTATACACCACACACACACACACACATACACACACACACACACACACATGCATACATAAATATAAACACATAAACAGACACATGTGTGTATGTGTGCGTGCGTGCGTAGGCATCAAAAATCAGTTAAACCAATATTAAACAACCAAAAATATCTGTCTGTTCACTTTTTTATTGTGACTTATTCTTGTGTCAGCAGGACATCTAAATCAAAGTGTTGCATAATCTATCCAAACATTATGTTTCTGTTTCTTGTTCTTACATTATATATATATATATATATATATATATATATATATATATATATATATATATATATATATATATATATATATATATATATATATATATATATCAGACATTTAAAAAGTAGTGATATCAATGAAGACTAAACACCACACGTGAATTAAAACAGAAGGATCGATTCAATAATTTTTTTTGGGGGGGGGTCTGTCATGGCACAGTGGATAAAGGCTTTGGTTAGATCCAGTGACAGACCCAAAGAAGGTGAGTTCAATACCTGGTTAAGGCAGTGGAGAACTTTCAGAAGGGAATTAACAGGAGATAACTGATAACTGACATCCATCAAACATAGCACGTGGAACTAGAACAGTCTACCCCAGTGATCGAAATAAAGTGTTCAGTTCGAAATTCCAACCACCTGAAGAAGGCCGGAGCGTACAACGGCCGAAACGTTGTGACAAATATGGCGACAAAGATGAGGACAATAGTCCGACTAATGTAAATACCGGAAAAAAAATTGTTCGCCACAGCATAACAGAAAGAAAGAAATACCAAATGGAAATAAAAACTAACTAAAAGAAAGAGAAAAATTGGAGGTAAAGTAAAATAATTAAATGAGGAAAAGAAGGAAAGAAAGAAAGAAAGAATGAATGAATGAATGAATGAAAGTCGAAATGGAAAAAAGGAAAGAAAATAAAAGAAAGAAATTTTAGAGGGAAGATAAAATTATAAAATTAAGAATAGAATGAAAGAAATTGAATAACATAAGAAAATGTCAGCGAAACATAAAAGTAAGAGATGAATATAAATTAGAAAATAACACCACTAAAAGAAGAGAGAAATCTATAAAAATAATAAACCAGAGTAGAAGCCGATATAGAAAAAAATATGAAATATGTCGATACAAAAGGTAATCTAATCGGAAAAAAAACGAAACGAAAACGAGGCTTAAATTGAATGAAATAGAAACAAAACGATATCGAAGCAAAGTGCAATATATTGTTAACAGTGAATGGAGCAAAAATAAAAAAGGGCATAAATGTAGAATGAATGAGAAAACAAAAAACGATAAAAATAATAAAACATTTAAAAAAAAAAAAAGATATGAACCGAATTTGCAATTTATTTCTTTTTCTTTTTTTATAATACTTGTTTTCAATCTTTACATCGATTTTTTTTTCTCTGTATTTCCTTCTATCTTAACGGAATCTGCTAATCTTGCATATGAGAACGACGTCCAGCAGAAATAAGAACAGACTGTGACAAAACTGGCTACTCGATAAGTTATCTCCTTCACTAATTTGTTGTCGAACATGGCATTTGACCAGGAGCTTTTCTGTATCGCAGTCAATTGCTTAACTAAAGGAGACTTCATAATTCCTTTAAAAATCTCTGGCAGCAAAAAAAAAATTGTCTACACAAAATATCTATAATGTAGCCCCAGATGTGGCAGAAAATTAACCGCGAATTTCAGTTCAAAACTGCCTTCCAGAAAATAATGTTGTATGTTGAAGTTTTATTTATAAGAATATAAGCTGCTTTATTTACTTTCAGGCTTTGATATTTGCAAAGGTTATCAGAAAACATACGTGAGTTTTAGGTAAATTGAAAGAAAAAAAAATCTGGTTTTATTAGTTTATATTATTTTTACTTTACCAACTCAGTATTTATATTATCGAAGTTGCTATCTTATTATAAAACCAGATTTGGCTTACAGAAACATTACATTAAAGGACCGTTTCCCGTTAAGCAACATCGAGCCTGTACGCAATCTGAAATGGGTGAGATCTTCGTAATACAAGGTGACGTAAGCTTTGGTGTGCAGCTGGTGTAATGGATAATGGCACGGATTTGTTAAACGTACAACTGAGTTCCAATTCACGATGGGTTTGTCATATTAGCTCACGCTCAAATATCCTTGGGAAAGGTATGAATTCGCTACTTCTTCCTCCATCTAAGTGTTAAAATGTATATCAGTAAACCATTTTTTTCCATGAAGATTCTTACAAACTAAAAATAAATTCTGGCTTTAAATAACCTACAAAGTTTTTTATAAGTTGCAGAAAGCGAACAAATCAATCAATATATAAAGTCAGCTACTATTTATATTCGGATTATTGTCCTCATCATTGTTGTTGTTATCATAAAGTTTCGGTCGATATGCCTTCTGGCCTTTACCAGGAGTATCTGAGTAACATACAGGGAATTCTGAACGCAATCATTTATTTATTCTTCGACGATAGACTGCTCTGATTCCATTTGTCATGTGTAGGGATATCGCGTCTAGTTCTTATTTTTAGTACTGTTTAGTTATTACTCGGCTTGTTTCCACTGAGTAGACACTGTCCAGCCTCAGTGAAAAGGGGCAAGCAATAATTGAGCAGTACTAAAAATAATTACAACGAGATGATGACACTCTATATGGGCAGTGAAACGGGAATAGTCTAACTCCGTAGATAAAAGTAATGGATTCAGTTCAGATTTCCCTGTGGGTTACCCCGATCTATATACACCGGATGAAGGTCGAACGGCACAATAACGGAAAAGCTGTGGCAACAACAAAGATGAGGAAAAGTCTTGAATATAAATATTGTAAACAATGATAGTATCTCATCCCAGAAAATCAGAAAAAAGGCGAGAAGGGGATAATAGCAAAAAAAGCTGCGGACATTAGTCTGAATGTAAATAGTGTTAATAATCAAATGTTATCCCAGAAATGCTGATGAAAGGCGACCAGGGGGTAATAACAACAAATATGTGGACATTAGTCTGAATGTAAATAGTGTAAATAATAAATTTTTACCCAGAAATGCTGACGAAAGGCAATTGGGGGATAATAACAACAAAGTTGTAGACATTAGTCTGAATGAAAATACTGTAAATAATCAAATTTTATCCTCGAAATGCTGACGAAAAGCGATTGGTGGTAATAACAACAAAGCTGTGGACATTAGTCTGAATGTAAATAGTGTAAATAATCAAATTATATCCCAGAAATGCTGAGGAAAGGCGATCATGGGGTAATAACAACAACAAAAATGAGGATATCAGTCTGAATATAAATAGTTTAAATAATAACCTTTTATCCAACAGTTTCTGACAGAAGGTGATCAGAGGATAATAACAATAACGATGTGGACAACAGTCTGACTATAAATAGTGTAAATAATGATAACATTTCATCACAGAATTTCATACAGAAACATTTAGGATAATTAAAATACAAAATAGCAGAAAATGTCTTCTTTAAAATAAAAGGAACTTTCATGTTATGCAGTGTTATAAATTTCTGTTTTGGTGAAGCAATTGTAGTGACGAAATGCTTTATTCTAACTACTAATGATACGTAGTAAGTAAGAATAAATTTAGAGCTCACTAATTTATGTTTTGCACAACAGTGGCAGCATACACAGTGGATTAAAGAAAGAAATATCATAGCAATGACGCGATTCACTGAAAACGTCTGCTTTCTTTGGCTTCCTCAGGTTAAAATGAAAAAAGACAAAACAATATGCGAGGAAAGATGCCTTGGGATTTCTAAGGATAAGTGGAGATGTAAGTCAATTTAAATTAGATTACTTTATGACAACGGAAGGATGCATACAGCATGAATCTATGACAACGGAAGGATGCATACAGCATGAATCTTGTTCTGTCTTTCGCTGATCACTACAATCTTAAGCCGTTCAAGTCTAGAGTCAACCGTCATCTCCCCGTCTTTCCATACAAATTACCTCAATAATGTAACCCTCCATCTCGAGTGGCTCTCAGGCTTTTTACAGAGTGAACCTTATAGTAAAAACAGAAATCTTTTTGAAAAGCTCTAATATATATATATATATATATATATATATATATATATATATATATAAAAAGAACAGTAAGATATATAATCCGGTGTTCTTATAAGTATTTTTATTTTTACAAAATAGTGCTCAATGTAAATTTACAGAGCATTAATATTATAAATTAATTGATTTAAAATATGATTTTTCCGCTACACAGTTCTAACCATGTTTCAAAAATGGAAGCTAAAAGCTCAGAATTTAATTTTGTAGTTAAATTAAAGACATTAGTTCCATTTCATCCTCAAGCGAATTGTGGAGTAACTTTTAAAATTACTGGGTTTTAAAGACACAGCTAAAATCATAATTCACGTTTCTAAGGTTACAGATGAAACCACTTTCACTAGACTAGGGGTGTCTGCGCCTTCATTATGTCTATGTTTTGATGTATCAGTTATTTGTTACGGTTCGGAGGGGGTAGGGATGTAATTTTCAATGAAATCTAACATCCGTTAAATGCATGTCGTCTGGATTTTTTTTTAAATTTATTGTTAACCGCAAAAATTCTTACGGCATTTTTTTCTTATTTTTTATATTTAAAGATTTTTGGTGGGTGTTTAAGTTAGAATACGCTTTATTTAATTACGATTTGAAATTTTTTCACTTTTAATTTTTAATATACTATATTTGTTTTAAGAACAATTAAATGTATTAGAATCCCTTACAGTATGTAGAATTATTTTCACTTCAAGTATAAGTATGTATGTTATTAGGTTACAAACATCTGAAGATTTTTATTAAGTAAAATTTATGACCATCACGGCAAAAAAAGCTACTTACTTTCACTGATTTAGTAAACTTTTATTTTTTATATAAACCTAGTGATATATTGTTTCTCATGTAAGTACAAAGGACATGGGTCATTCAATCTTACATCTTCTAGCATTTCATATTAATTTCATTTTACTGTGGGTGTTTTATTTGATTCTTTTAAGTTCGTGTAGTACTAATAGGGAGGTCTTTAGGTTAGGAAACGTTTTATTTAATTACAATTTAACTACAATTTTACGTTTATTTAATTACAATTTAACTACAATTTTACTTACATCTTTAAAATATTTTCATTGTTAGTTTTAATAGACTATATTTCTTTTAATATAAGTAAATGTATTAGAATTACTTACAGTTAGTAAAATTATTTTTTCATATCAAGTATATGTATATTACGTTTTTTAAAATTTTACATTTAAATATTATTAAGTCTTAAGTCTGGATAATGGATGTGATAAAGTAATCTAATTTAAATTGATTTATATTTCCACTTATATTTAGAGATCCCAAGGCATCTCTCCTCACATAATTTTTGTCTTTTTTTCATTTTAACCTGAGGAAGCCAAAGAGAGCAGGCGTTTTTAGTGAATCCCGTCATTGTTATATTTTCCATTTTGTCTCATCATCTTCACATGTTTTCGCAGAGAATCAAATATATTTAGTATATGAGTCTTATGCCTCCTTAATTAGCATTTCCATTCCATTGCATTTTCTAAATGACAAAAAAGGATAGTCATTTTAATAAGTTTAATTTAGTAAATATAATTAATGAACTATAGTCAGCTACTTAATGATTCATATCGTTACTAAGTAATAAGTTTAATTAGTCAATGAGCTTTTCTTGTGGCCTCTCAACTTAAAACATTGGCCGGAAAATTCCGAACATCACTTTCCTATATTGTTACTGCTTTAGCGTCTCTTTTTGTGATTTTGACTTAAGTTTAAAAAAAAGCTTCATCCGTATTTAAACTTGAAGTTAAAAGTCAATTTAATTCAATTACATACCCCAGGTAAATTTGCCACTTTAACGCGTACATCCGTTAAAGAAGAAAAAAATTCCATGTTATAAAAATCAATTTTGGAAAAATATACAGATCAGAAGAACCGAAATGTTTGAAAAGATATTTACGAAAACATTTCTCGCTTTCCGTGCATTATTATTCAATTTCTATGGGAAGTTTTTTTTTTCTTCTTCATTTTCATCGATGTGTTTTGATTGCAGGAGTTGTTTCGTTCACCAACACCTGATGAAATGTTTATTTGATAGCAAAATATGGAAAGGCAACGCTACCAACCAGGTACATTTTCAATATTCAATGAATGGACAGTGATTTTACAAAGGGGGATTTTACAAATGTTTTATCATGGTAAATTAATTAAAAGCTTAATTGAATATCAACAAAGGAAATATAGGCATAGGAAAATGAACAAAACATTGATTTGAATGGCTTTACGTGAAGAGGGTCCGACCAGAAATGGAAGCTAATCAATAAAGTCTGATTTGAGAGAAATGAAATACGGAAAAGAAAAAAACAAATTAAAACAATGCGTCCGCCAGGAATATTCTTCTGAGAATTTGCGAGCCAATTAAATGTATGAAGAGATAAATAAATGAAGAAATATAGCAATTAAGAATTGAATCTGATTGACGAAAAAACAGTCATAAAACAGATCAATACGGAAAAAAAAAACTAGCTCGTATCATTCAATACGTTTAAGACCAAGCTATTAACATCATATATACACCGAGTAGACTAGATATTCTATGTAATTCTAAACGGTTGTACTCACAATTACGGACAAACCTCTCATTAACGGACTGATAAGGGGAATGGGGCGGTCCGTTAAAGCCGGTTGTCCGTAGATGGGAAGGGATTATTTTTGAACAGTCTACCCCAGCGAGAGAAATAAAGGGTTTAGTTCGACATTCCAACCACCTGAAGAAAGCCAGAGCATACAACGGCCGAAACGTTGTGATAAATATGGCAACAAAAATCAGCACAATATTCCTAATAATATAAATAGTGATTAATTTTGAGTTATAAAACCGCAATAATAAATACTACAAGATATGATCATATTGTAAATACTACACACATGTATATATGCCATCAGTCAGTTATGTGCCATGCGTGATACACGCTTAGGTGTACATGTATTTTTCGATACGTGATAACGAGACAGATTTTTCTCGCAGTAGGTTGTCATTTCTTTCTGCGGGAGACCAATTGCCATCCAAGGCTATAGATCACGGTCTTTCCTGCTATTTATCCATAGAGAATTCATACCTTTCCAAAGGATATAAGTACGTAAGTGAATGTAATGGATTCAACTGGAATTTCCTAAATAAATATATATTAATATATATATATTAATCAAAACAACAAAAATAATAGATATCTCATAGCTACTTTCTCACGCATGCGCTAATGTATCGTACTTTATATACTGTACACTCATCTTTGTTTACACTTGAAAAGCCCACCACCTACGCCAAGCGGTCACTTTGAGAACTAATACGATTCGTTCCGCTAAGCCCGCAAATTTCGAAATACATCGCTGATGATTTGGAAGTTTTTTTTCTGCAGTTTTTTTTTATTATTTGCCTGCAGATTTTGCCCGTTGCATCTGAAGTGCGTTGATGGGGGTGATCCGTAACTGAGAGATTTTTCTGTACGGCTCATTGTTTTGAACGCCTATAATGACTCAAGCTAATCCCGGGCCTAAAGTGGAACTCGGATATATGATCAATTGCTAAAGAAACTGAAAAATTGTTGGTTCCGTTGCTACTCCAAAATGTACCTGACACTTCTGCCATTCTCCAACTTTAAAAAACATAGAATATTGCAGTCACGAATTGCCTGGAGCTGGCAAATCCACAATTTATCGCCATGATAGAGTTAAAAAGCATTTGTGAGAGATTGATTATTTTCAACACTAAACGCCTTTTCTACTGCGGAAAACTTTGCCAGCATTTCAATGACAAATCATCAGGCGACCTAAAGTCCTCAATTCCAGCAGTTCGTACATTACCTACCTTGCGAGGTACACAGTCTTCAATCCTCATCATTCTCTTAATATTGCTACCTTGTGCAAATAGTGACTCCACCAAGCAAAAAGAAAACTGTATTAACGTATGAAAATGCATATTTATAGTAGAAATACAAGCAATTCTTTTTAT
Source organism: Acanthosepion pharaonis (assembly GCA_903632075.3). NCBI lineage: Eukaryota > Metazoa > Mollusca > Cephalopoda > Sepiida > Sepiidae > Acanthosepion > Acanthosepion pharaonis. Next base: position 380,015 of record CAHIKZ030001464.1, on the reverse strand, counting down.
ATAAAACATTTAAAACAATACATATTTATATTAAAATTATCAACAATATATTTTATCTGTAGATGAAGGTATACAATTTCATTCAAAATATTCAGATTTCGCCATTAAATTAACCATAGTAGTTGATAAGCTTTGTGGCAAAATCATTCAAACAAACAACATACAAGAACTCTTTCATTTCATTAATTCCTATTATATCCTACAATTTCTAAAATAAATCAAACTGTATTTCAAAACATAACTCCAACAAATTTATAACATAAAGCTTACATATCGCCACATCTAGTAATCATGATCATGTAAATATGCATATACACAAAAGATGAATATGTATTCAATCGTGAAAGTAGAATAGCATATATCATATATTTATTAATTCAAAGCTTCACTGACAATTAAAGTCCGGCATTAAATGACACATAATCAGTTGATTTGCCGTTAAACCAACAAATCAAATCAAATCTTAATACTGAATTGGTAAAACAGAAGTCATACTGAGAGAGCTCCATCCCCAAAATCACTAGTTTATTAATAAGTTTTTCAATATGGTAGTTCTCTGTTTACTTCACTCTTAAGCGCTTCAAGTTGAGGGTAAATTGTTATCTATACTACATTTCCCTATAACTTACTATGCACTTATTTCCTCCTCTTACATCAACACAAGTATGTATTTTTTTTAAGCGTTTCACCCCAAGTAAGGCGAGAAGCCACTTGGACGCAAGATAGAAGAAAGGATGAGGAGAAGGATAGTGGATAGATCAAGGAAACTGGAGATCTCGATTGACATTACATTTGAATAGCTGGAGATTATAGCTCTCAGAGAAACTGGAATAGGGAAGGGAGTTCCACAGACGAGAGGTGCGAGACATGAAGCTATTGGAGTAGAAGAGACGGCTACATTTAGGAGTTTCGACAGTGAAAGGGTGGCTGGGATGCCAGCCTCGTAGGGCGCTTGAACTCATGAAGTCTGGGAACCAGCGAATGCATCTCCTCTGAGCAAAAACCTCTACATTGAGTAGCTCTTGGGACGGGCACAGAGTGAACATATAGTAAAACAAATACAGAGGCCTATCCTAAATGAAACCCTACTCTAAAAACCCCAAAGTATAACCGGGAACCGACACTGATTTGGTCCGGGACCACTGACAAGTTGTGTTCTTTTATATAATTTCTCATATGTGTTTTTTTCATATAATTTCTATATTTTTCTTTCTTTTCAGGACATAAATTATGTAAAAATTGTCCGAATTTTCTCCAAGCGATTTCGGCTGTACTTTTAACCATTTATGAAGGATAAATTTAATTTTATTCATTCGGTGAATTTTTATATATTTTATGTCATGAAAAGAAAAAAAATATACGAACACATGAGAAATTATGTAAACCACCACAACCTGTCAATCGTTTTCAACAATACCTGCATAAAAGAGGGATTACTCCTCATGAGAACACGATATAAATATCAGCATTTATATTATACAACGAGCAGATTTCAATCAGCACTTGACGATCGCATTGTAAATGAAATAAGAAAACCTGTTAAACAAATATGGACTCTCTTCTTGAATAGGATTTGTCTGATAGACGAAGGTTTCTCGATAGATGAAAATAAATATACCCTTTAGAAAAAAAGCGTTTATTAAAATATCGGTGTCCACTAAAAGTAGCGTTGAAATTATTATTTTTGAAACGTTTATTATTTTTATTAGTGCTTTAATTTTATTATATTTTATCGCGGCCTATTTTATTATTGATATTACTACTTTTAGTTCGGTGATATTAATATTTATATTAATAATATTGTTAATTATATTATTGATTTCATGGTAAAAAATAGAGTTATCCCCCTTGATTTTCTAACGGATATTCTTGTTTATTATTTATTTATTATTTATTTTATTATTAATTCAAACCTTATTTTCAATCTTGAATGTTAACCTGGGCCAAAATTCAAATTCAAAATTAAAACACAACTCATTTAAATATTTATATTTATTCCACTTTATTTATAAGATTCCACCCCAACAATGCAATTTCTTACGATAACCATAAATTTTGCAGAACGGATGTCAGCACAAAATTAAAGTAAAAATAAGTATAACGGCAATTGATAATAGCTTCGGCGTAAAACTCAAAGCTATGCAATCAATGTAAGGTATTTTGTATATTCCTTAATATATATTAAATATTATTTAACACTGAACACTGTTTTTTCTTACACTCTAGAGTATTTATAAGTATTTGCATACAATCACTCGCTCGGGCATCTAGCTATATTTATCAATTCGGTTATTGTTGTGACCAAGTAAATGGTTAAAGAATTAACAATACACGTATTGCAGATATATTATATATTAAACAGTAAGGACAACACAAGAGTATTACATGACTAGTGAGTGTGTGTCGTTTGACCCTGTATTCAATCTATTCGACTGTTAATATTTAACAGCACCCCCTACGAGGGATGTATCTGGCACAAGGCCGAGTTTACCGTGGGTTTTCCGACCCCGTAGGCTCGGCCAAATATATTCCCTTAGAATCCGTATAAACGGGTTCAAGGACTACCTCACCGGACGAAACTTTGCCCTTCGGTAAAGACTCGTCCTTCAAACTCCGATCGAGGCAGAGAATTGACAGAAATAACAGTCTTATTCACCGTTCAATACTTTTCCTATTCATCTAAATAAAGAGTCCAACATTTTCATCAAAAAAACACAAACACACCCGCCAAAAGCCTGACTCCGTATGGAGTCTTATTTTTATACCAACCAAATAAACCCTTTTTCACAAAAAAAAAACAAACAAAAAAAACCCCAGAAACAACCACCTTGAAAAAGCTATATACAGGAGTTCACAATTTTTTAGTTTTTAGTTTTACGACAAACATTTTACGAGTTAACAACAGTCCCTTTTTTTTATTAAGGTCTCTATTCATTATTCCTAAATAATGAAAAATTGGATAAGTTTAATGGTAAATTATAATTTATTTTTTTTTGTTTTTTCTCATTCTTTTCCTTTTTCTGTCGACATGGTATGAAATGAAAGATATTCAATATCTTTTTCTTTTCGGGTTAATTCCTAAAGGTTCCGTAAATTTCCTTTTTCTTTTGGGTTTTTTGAGTTCTAGCACTGATTGCGGTATTGGAAACTCAAACGTGTCAAAGATGACGTCCATAGTGTCATCTTCTATGGGATCCCTGTCGACTACGCTTTCATATCATTTTCTTTTTCAAACGTCATGTAAACCAAATTAGGTTTACATGACGTTTGTGTATGAACTTCGGTCCCTGAACCATTTAAATCCTGTTACCAATTTGTCTGTCTATTGTTTCTAGCTCCCAGTGTGCTTTATTATTCCCAAATACACGAAAAAAAAAACTTTTCACCGATCTTGAAGCTCTTTTTAAGCACATTATTCCTAATTCCCGCTTTCGTTTCACTCAGAAGAAATTTGTCAAATGCCGATTTTATTTTTCTGCCAAACATGACCTCTGCTGGCGTCTTGGCAAATGGAGCACAGCTATTAGGGTTTACACGATAGACCTGCAAAAACTGCTGTATAGCCGTATCGGTAGGAGTGCCTCTCGCCTTCCTCAGTGCTTTCTTGAAAGTGTCCACAAAACGCTCTGCCTGCCCATTACTACTTGGGTGATATGGCGCCTTGTTAATATGTTCTATCAGGAATGACTGGCAAAAATCCTTAAATTCACAGGATTTGAATTGTGAGGCATTGTCTTTTACGATACGGTCAACAACTCGGAAACGGGAAAAGAGTACGTGCAAAAACTTTATTGTCACCTCCGCGGTCGGCTTCTTACATTTCAATTTTTCTGGCTACTTTGAATAACTGTCAACTGCTACAAGATAGTAAAAACCATCAAGTGAGTCAGCAAAATCAATGTGCATCTGCGACCACGGACGTTCGGTTTTAGGACAGGGATTGAATTTTAACGGGGGTGCCTTAAGCAGCCAAAAGCACACCCTTTGCACGATGACAGTGTTTTCAATATCCTTGTCCATGTTGGTCCAGTAGAGGTAACTCCTCATCAGACTCTTCAAGTTTCCGGATGGCCAACATGGAATTTCTTTAATGTTCTTTTCTGTAGCGTAGATGCTTTTCTGTAGTGTTAATGCTTTAATAAATCTTTTAGCGAAGTGAATTTGGCATTAATTACATTAACTTCTTTGTAATATTAATTATATATATATATATATATATATATATATATATATATATATATATATATATATATAAAGACATTTTATGTTTAACATTCTTTTTATAGATACAAATATTTAAGTAAATGCTCTTTTTATAATAAACAACATTTACCGCCCTGAATGTCCAAAAAATCTTCACAGAAAATATTCATCTTCAAACAGGATTCGAACCTGTATCCTATACGGAACCGCCATATAGCTTGACGTGCCTTTACCGTTTTGGCCACGAAGGAGCGTTCGGTTAGCAAAGTCGAATTTACTGTATTTAAACTTCAATCTTCCAAGAATCTCTCACGTACATTCATGTCTGCTCATGGCGTATCAAATGTAAACAAATGACGTCACGCATTATGAAATGGGCAAATTATTTTAAGACATTTTATGTTTAATATTCTTTTTATAGATACAAATATTTAAGTAAATGCTCTGTTTTTAATAAACACACACACACTCACACACACACACACACATACACACACACACACACACACACACACATATATATATATATATATATATATATATATATATATATAAACATGGCTTAGCATATTCAACTGATAAAGATCTGGTTGCTTAACATTTTATTTGATTTATTTACAATTTTCGAAATACTTTTTGCATATCCAGATCAAAATTGTTTTAACCTATGCTATATTTATGGGTTAAAGCGCTCAATATCAGTGATAAAACGTATATAAATATAAAATTTGACAATGAAGTCATCAGCCAGCGTCGATAGTCTATTTCCTGCTTATAAGCAATCGGCAGGCCAAAAGCCTGCTGAACAACCGCAAAACCACAATACCCTCCTTTATTTAACCAATTTGAGGTCCTGTCTTCCTCAGCTGATAAGGCTGAATGCTTTGCTCGTAAATTCTCATCTAATTCAACGCTAGACACATCTGATGCACCAACCCCTGATTTACCTCGTAAAACTGAGTCTCTACTGAGTGAGATGCGCATAACCCCAACGCTGGTATTGGACATCATCCCACAGGTTTAGTGGTGGGGACGGAATACCGGCTATTGTCCTGAATAAATATGCTCCTGAATTGACTCCTGTCCTCTCTAAACTTTACAGCTACTGTCTCACCGACTCTAGGAAGTCCTCATCTGTTGTGCCGGTCTTTAAAAATTCTTATGACCCTTCTTACCAGTCTAAATACAGTTCTATCTATCTCCTATCACTCTTCGGTAAAGTCTTCGAGGCTGTAATCAACGCTGAAGTGGGTAAGCAACTTACTTCACATAATCTGCTTTCTGACAAGAAATATGGTTTCCGCATTGCCCGATCTACCGCTTATGGGATCCTGGCCATAACTGAATTTGTATACCAATCACTCAACAATAATAGAAAAGCTCGCTTCTTGGCTCTAGACATCGCTAAAGCGTTTAATACGGTTTGGCATGCTGGCCTTTTTAGTAAGTTTCAGAGATACGGTATTAGAGGACGATTGTTTGAATTAATACAATCATTCCTGTCAAACCATGAAATGAAGGTCACCCTAAACAGGTTCCCTGCCGGCTCCTTTATCACGAACGCTGCTGTTCCCCAAGGCTCTAACTTGGGCCCTACATTGTCCGTGATCTTTTATCAATGATAATCCCGATGCCGTCAGTTCCAAAGAAGGCAACTACGCGACGATAATACTATTTACTCTTGCCTCAATAGTAAATCTGGTATCGTTGGCAAAACTAACCTGGCTGCTGATCTGGAAAAGGACCTCCAGTCTGTGGTTGATAAATATATTGAATCAATAGCTTCATTTACCGCAAGGAAAGTTGATTCCCTGTGTCGTGCCAGAAAGAATTTTTTCATCTGAGTCCATGCTTCAAATTTATAAATCAACCATCCGTCCTTGCATGAAATATTGTTGTTATATATGGTCTGATGCTTCCATTGTATGTCTCAATGTCCTCGACAAATTCCATAGACGAATATGCAATATGATAGGTCCTGATCTAGTCTACAATCGCTTTCCCACATACGTTTTGTGGTTTCCCTATGTCTCTTCTACAAGTATTTTCACGGCAATTGTTCCGAAGAACTACTTTCCTTGGTTCCCAGGCTGCATGAAGTAATGTGATCTATCTCGTTCCCACCCTTTCACTGTCAAAACTGTTAAATGTAACTGTCTCTTCTACTCATACAGCTTCTTCTCTCGCACTTCCCGCCTGTGGAACCCCATTCCCCTTATTTGCTACCCCGATGATTATAATAATCAAATATTCAAGTGCAATATCAATCGAAATCTAGCACCCTGAGCTTGTTCCCAGTCCTTCTGTGTATCCTTTCCTCAAATATGCGTCTTTACTCTTGTTCTCAATCCTCTGTAACACCTTGTTTGCTACTGTCATCCCACCTTGCTCAAATATCTGAATTGCTTTATATATATATATATATATATATATATATATATATATATATATAAACCTCCCTGCTATGGCGTGTTTTATACCAGTTAGGTATCATGAGGCATTGACAGTCATTTATTTTCCGATGGGAAAGGTGTAAAAGAAATAAGTAAATAAGGAAAATGTTACATATTTTGTACCAATAATCCTCCCCTGTTTCATAGCTCGTTCGGAGAAATGTTTTAACATACTTGCATGATCTTTCTTTTGAGCAGCTACGTTATTCCGGATATAGCATAATCATCAATTTATCCTCTTGGAATAATTTACACATTTTTTCTCAACACAACTGATTTTAAGATAGGTCTTTTTCTATTTTCTGTTTTCATTTCCCATATATAACGAAAATGTTTTGTGCACATTTTATACCTTGCGAATTTAAAGTCAAACTACTGATTATAATATCTAGTTTTGAATGTTCCTTCAGGGGAACCAATATACACTTTTCTTGACTCTTTATAGGCTCTATTTAATCTCTATAAAAAAAGACCATCCATCAGGTAGTAACCATTCATCGAACAATATACCGGAACTGCATACCGGCAATTGCATTTTCCCGACCGCAGTATCTTTCCCTATAGCCGATATATTTTTTAAATTTGCAATTTTATTTTTATTTTTTACCTCTTTTTTTTATTTTTACTGATTTTTACAGCGCTTTTCTTCAAAGCTTTGTGTAATCTGGATTTTGGTGAAAATGCATACTTACCAATGATAAGAAGACCTTCCCAATGTTGTTTTCACCTCTAAATTAAAGGGGCGCAAAACCAAATAATATTTTTTTTTCGTCACCATTTTCAGATTTTACGACGCGTTTAAAATTTATATAAAATATGCCACTGTTTTCTGTCTGTCTGTCTTTCTTTCTTTCTTTCTTTCTCCCATTTAGCAGAGGCATACCTATGTGTATAAGACTGTGTTGGAATAGAATATGATAATACCTAATTTTTTGTAAACCGCGATGGCAGGTAGATTGATTTTCTATTTTATGTACAAAATAGCTCAACATTTTCGTTTTCTTGAAAGTAGCATTCGGCTCTTTTTTCATTTTTATTTTTCTCCACCGCTGTTTTACAAACATTGTTGTTTTTTTCAAATGTTTGATTTTTAATGTTATATATATATATATATATATATATATATATATATATATATATATATATATATATATATATATATCATAAAAGTTCGAAAGTACTTGTGTTAAAATAACTACGGTGCCTTCATTGATGAATTTTATTTTAGCATCAAGAAACTAATAAGACAATTGGAACAACGTATATATATATATATATATATATATATATGTGTGTGTGTGTGTATGTGTATGTATGTTTTTTTGACTGTAAGTATGTGTGTGTTTATGTATGTATGTGTATATATGTGTGCCTGTGCATAAATCAGGCACACATATATGCATATATATAAGTGTAAGTGTGTGTGTTTGTGTGTGTGTCTGTGTGTGTGTGTGTGTGTGTGTGTGTGTGTGTGTGTGTGTTTGTGTGTGTAAGCCTCTTTCTCCGCAGTCCTACGTTTTTCTTTGTTTTTTAACGAGTTACTTAGGTACATTTTCAGATCACCAGTAAACATCTATGCTGATGATACTAGCGTTTATGGAAACACCTCCAAAAGTCAAAAGGTCGGAGCCTTGTAACTGATATCTCCTATAAGCTAAGTCTATCACATCAATAGAAAAAAAAATGGCACGGAACATTCAATATATCACGAAGATAATATCATTCCACCGTCAACGATTACACCCTGAGTATTTTCATGTCACAACGAAAAGTTTCGCTCTCAACGGGGGCTCCGCTCTTTGCATATCTGTTGGGACTCACGTTTACTCCAGGCTTTAATTTTCACACAAACATACGATCCATCGCTAAATATGCTGGCACAATGGGCGTCTCATTCTAACGTTCCGAAAATACCTGACACCTGTCATGCTTTATCTTTGTCAAATGAGACATACGAGGGTGTGGCTGAAAAGTTCATAGGCTGACTTTGAAGGAATGATGCCAAAGTCGTGAAATCTTACATGAATTAATTTCAACTCTTCTTATTCATTGTTTCCTTTCAAATAAACCGACACTTTGCCATTGAGAGAATACTGGACATACTGTTCGTCACAAAAGTTATCAACACAAAGAAAATCCAAGGGAAATGGGGAAGTCAAATGAAGCAATTCCAGAAAATTATCGCGTTGACAATTTTGGAAAAGACGGAAGAATATGTGATGCAGAAATGTGACGGGGCACTGTAACAGCGAAACAAGCCTTCCCGAATTTAAGCAACGTATCCAAATATAGAATACAAAGAAAGGAATCTGTCTATATTTCTGAGATGAGGTATTACGTACATTATTTACATTATTCCGACTATTGTCCTCATCTTTGTCGCCATATTTATTACAACGCTCCGGACGTTGTATGCTCCGGCCTTTTTCAGGTGGTTGGAATGTCGAACGTTCAGTTTCCCTCTGACACATGGCACAGTGGATAAAGGCGTTGGTTAGATCCAGTGACAGGACCCAAAGAATGTGAGTTCAATACCCGGTTAAGGCAGTGGAGAACTTTCAGAGGGAAATTAGCAGAAGTTAACTGATAACTGACATCCATTAAATATGTGGAAATAGAACAGTCTACCCTAGTCAGCGAAATAAAGGGTTCAGTTCGACATTCCAACCACCTGAAGAAGGCCGGAGCATACATTCGCCGAAACGTTGTAATAAATATGGCAACAAAGAGGAGAACAATAGCCCGAATAATCTAAATAATAAAGAAAGGAATGCTAAGTTTCTTTGTCATATTAAGGCAGGTTGATTTTTCACAATTATTAGAAAGCCATGCGATTGATACGTATTGAGACATAGAATTAGATTCATGGCTTTTACCAATGTTTGAATATTCAGTATTAAAGATCGCCTGAAAAAAATCTCCAGAAAAAAAAAACATCCAGACATGCCTACAGGATTTTGATTGAGACCGACTTCCAAATTTTACTATTTCAAGAATGAATATAAATAAAGTTGATATATTTTGTATTAGATACATTGGATCCAAGAAAAATTTTGATTAATCACCACAAGCGAAATATGCAGTTTTTTTTAATCACATTCGATAAGTTAAAACTGTGTAAAAAGTGCAAAAGTTTACAAAAAATGCCACTCAATAAATAACCATTTGCTAGGTCATATTAATTAAAACAAAAAAAAATAGATAAAAGTGCATGTAACACTGTCATATAGCTGCACATAAATTATAAGAGAAAATATTTTAAATTTGCATTGTTGTATGAATATTTTATTGAAACTATTGCACTATATAACATATTACAGCATAAATATATAGTATAATTATAATTATATAATATAATAGAATTATGATAGTATAATTTCCCTTCGAAGTAAATAATGCTCTTGTAGTAATTTAGTAATAATGCGCTTCTGGCATGCATCATATCCATATACAATTTGTGAAGCTTCAGTAAATTACATATTATATAAGGCTGTGCTATAAGTCTTTCATTGACAATAGGAATGAAATTCCAATGCTACAATTTTGACCCTAAACTTAATCTTCAAACTCGTTTCTTCAAAAAACGGTATCAAGTTGGATAAAATATTTTGTATCCTTATGTCAAACCACAACTTTCAGACAGAGTGCAATACCGCGCTTCCAAAATTGTCTTGCCCTAATGTCATATTAACTTTCCGATATGCCATTTAATGCTATAAAATATTCTTAAAAATGAAATATAGAAATGTATAAGGCAGAAATGCGAACACGTGTGTTAAAAACAAAACTCCTTATTGAAATCAGAAAAAAAGACGCAGTTAGTTGGGTTTTTTTTGTGTTTTTTTTTTAGATATAATCACGAAATAGAACCTAACACTCACAAGATATAATATTTGATTTTTTTTTTACCAATCTCATTTTCATTTCTTAATAATGTATCACATAATTTCCATTCTGGGTAACGTTTTTTTGGTAAGGTGAGCAATAACAAGTTATGTCGTATTTGAAGAAACATTGTCATGCATGAAAACAATTACAGCTTAAATATTCTTGTTTGTGACTTAACCCATTCCAAAAACATCTAACTCAAGAAAATATAATACTTATCTACAGTTATCTTGAGAGCATTATCAACTTTTTTGAATGAACCTTTAATTTTAATGACTGATTTGATTTACGGTTTACTAACACTTTGAAGGTTATTTAAAGCCAGAATATATATTTTTAGATTGTAAGTTGCTTTGTTTTTTTAGATAATAATGATTTACTGATGCAATTCGTGCATATTCACCCATACCTACTAGGAGAAGAGGTAAATTCATTCTTTCCCAAAGGTATTTGCCCGTAAGACTATAACGAACACAAATGAAAATTGGAACTCAACACTCAAAATTTCAAATTCCAATTCGTTATCCATCACACCAACAGCACAGCCAAGCTTAAAGCATTTGGTATTCCCCAGCGATCAACCCTCTAGCTACTGAGCAGGCTCGATGTTGCTTAACTTTCCTGATCGTACGGGATCCGATGTTACAACCTGAGATGGCCGTTCGCCCTCTAAATTACTAATCAAGACATTGCACTACTACTTGCCTCTTGTCTTCTGAATTGTTTTAGTTTGAATTAAATGAAGGCCAAAAATATAGTCCACTGAAAAGGTCACACAAATATATATTTACATTCATCTCTCTAAGTTACTAGTGCAAAATCGGTTCCCATGTTCGCCTGAGAACAACATACACGTTTCTGTTTGCGATGTTTACTTAAAGGTAATAGTTTTACTGACTTTTATATATTTAACAAATGTTATTAATATACTATATTTTTTTCTCGTTGTTTAAGATTCCCAATCCAACTCATTTTAAGTATTTGTTGCTGCTCAATTTATTTAAAACCCTTTTAATTTTTCTCATATCACTTTATTCTGTCGTCCTGGGTATGACGTTAAACTGCATCCAACAGCAAGGCCTCTGATCAGGAGGTTTTGAGGAGCGTGGAACACCTCTTAATTGCTGGTGTTCCCAGGTCCACCCTGACCCGGGGTGGTAGCACCTGTTAGGGTCCCAGCTATGGGCAAATAGTGAACTCCTAGTTTTTCCAGCTCTTACACACGTCCTGGGTATGACAATAAACTACACCCGCGTCCTGGGTATGGTGATAAACTACATCCGCGTTCTGGGTATGCCGATAAACTACATCCGCGTCCTGGGTATGACGATAAACTACGTCCAACAGCAAGGCTTCAGATAATGTTTTCGGAAAAATAATGTTGCCAGCTATAAGTTTTTGAAACAATAATGTTGCCAGCTATACGTTTTTGAAACAATAATGTTGCCAGCTATACGTTTTTAAAGCAATAATGTTGCCAGCTATAAGTTTTTGAAACAATAATGTTTACCAGCTATACGTTTTTGTAAAAATAATGTTTGCCAGCTATACGTTTAATAATACTGTATATTTAATATATATATATGGGTATATATATATATATATATATATATATATATATATATATATATATATATATATATATTACAACAATTTTATTTTAAATGACCTACAGTGGTTGATTTGCCATAAAACCCAACCAACCAACCCAGCTATGGGGAAATAGTTAACCCCAAAAACTGAGGTAAAAAGCAGCATAAAATATTACCAGCAATACATTTTTAAAGGGAAAATAAAACAATTACCAGCTAATGTTTTTGGAAAAAATAATGCCAGCCATATGGTTTTGAAAAAAATAATATTACCAGCTATACATTTTTGAGTAAAAAAATATTAACAGAAATAGTTTTGGCAAAACAAAAATATTACACGGAAAAAAAGAGTTGTCGGCACAAAATGACCCATTGTGGTTGATATGCCATAAAACAAACCAAACTTTATTCTGACATTCCTAAAGCCAGTCTTGTTTCTTCTTCTTCTTCTTCTTCTTCTTCTTCTTCTTCTTCTTCTTCTTTTCTTTTCTTTTTTTTTTTCTTCTTCTGCTTCTTTCTTCTTCTTCTTCTTCTTCTTCTTCTTCTTCTTTTTTCTTTTTCTTCTTCTTCTTCTTCTTCTTCTTCTTTATTCTTCTTCTTCTTCTTTTTTTCTTCTTCTTCTTTTCTTTCTTCTTCTTCTTCTTTCTTCTTCTTCTTCTTCTTCTTCTTTCTTTCTTCTTTTCTTTTTTTCTTCTTCTTCTTCTTCTTCTGATTCTTTCTTCTTCTTTTCTTCTTCTTCTTTCTTCTTCTTCTTCTTCTTCTTCTTCTTTTCTTTCTTTTTTTCTTCTTCTTCTTCCTTCTTCTTTTCTTCTTTTTTTTTTTCTTCTTTTTTTTCTTCTTCTTCTCCATTTTCTTCTTCTTTCTTCTTCTTTCTTCTTCTTCTTCTTCTTTTTTTCTTTTCTTCTTCTTCTTCTTCTTTTCTTCTTCTTCTTCTTCTTCTTCTTTTCTTCTTCTTCTTTTTTTTTTTTCTTCTTCTTCTTTTCTTCTTCTTCTTCTTCTTTCTTTTCTTCTTTTTTCTTCTTCTTCTTCTTCTGCTTCTTCTTTTCTTCTTCTTCTTCTTCTTTTCTTCTTTTTTTTTCTTCTTCTTCTTCTTCTTTCTTCTTTTCTTTTCTTCTTCTTCTTCTTCTTCTTTTTTTTTCTTCTTCTTTCTTCTTTTTTCTTCTTCTTTTTTCTTCTTCTTCTTCTTCTTCTTCTTCTTCTTCTTTTTTTTCTTTTCTTCTTCTTCTTTTTCTTTTCTTTTTCTTCTTTTTCTTAATCTTCTTCTTTTTTCTTCTTCTTCTTCTTCTTCTTCTTCTTTCCTTCTTTCTTTTTTTTCTTCTTTTCTTCTTCTTCTTCTTCTTCTTCTTCTTCTTTTTTTCTTTTTTCTTTTTCTTCTTCTTCTTCTTTTCAAATTTCTTCTTTTCTTCTTTTCTTTTTGTATTCTTCTTCTTATTTTTATCTTTTTTTTTTTTCTTTTTTTCTTCTTCTTCTTCTTCTTCTTCTTCTTTTCTTTTTCTTCTTCTTTTCTTCTTCTTCTTCTTCTTCTTTTCTTTTCTTTTCTTCTTCTTTTTTCTCTTTTTTCTTTTCTGTCTTCTTCTTCTTCTTCTTTTTTTCTTCTTCTATATCTTTTTATTTTCTTTCTTTTTTTTTTCTTCTTTTTCTTCTTCTTCTTTTTCTTCTTCTTCTTCTTCTTCTTCTTTTTTCTTTTTTTTCTTCTTCTTCTTCTTCTTCTTCTTCTTCTTCTTCTTTCTTTTTCTTCTTCTTTTTAAAACAAAAAAAAAAAAAAAAAAAAAAATTCTTTTTTTTCTTCTTCTTTTTTCTTTTTTTCTTTTTCTTTTTCTTTTTTTCAAATTCTTCTTCTTCTTTTTTTTAATTCTTCTTTTTTTCTTCTTTTCTTCTTTGTCTTTCTTTTTTTTTTTTTTCTTCTTCTTCTTCTTTGAAAATCTTTCTTTCTTCTTTCTTTTTTTTCTTCTTTAAATTCTTTTTTCTTCTTTCTTCTTCTTCTTCTTTTTCTTCTTCTTTTTTCTTCTTCTTTTCTTCTTAAAAAAAACTTCTTCTTTTCTTTTTTTTTTTTCTTTATATTCTTCTTTCTTCTTCTTCTTCTTCTTTTTTTTTCTTTTTCTTCTTCTTCTTCTTTATTCTTTTTCTTCTTCTTCTTTTTTTCTTTTGGATTCTTCTTGGTTTTTCTTTTCTTCTTTTTCTTTTTTCTTCTTTCTTCTTCTTCTTCTGAATTCTTTTTTTCTTTTTCTTTCATTTTCTTCTTTTCTCTTCTTTAAAATTCAATCTTTCTTCTTCTTCTTCTTCTTCTTCTTCTTTCTTCTTTTTCTTCTTTCTTTTTTCTTTTCTTTTTTTTCTTCTTCTTCTTCTGCTTTCTTTCTTTTCTTCTTCTTTCTTTTTCATTCTTCTTTCTTTTCTTATCCATCTTCTTTTTTCTTTCTTTTTCTTCTTTTTGAAAACTTTCTTCTTCTTCTTTTCTTCCTTTTTCTTTCTTCTTTTTCTTCTTTATTAAAAAACCAAATTTTTTTCCTTTTATTTTTCAAATAAGAACTTATTGTTGAATTCTAATTCTTCAAATATTTTTTTTTTGGTGAATATTTTTTAAAAAAAATCAAAATAAATAATTAAGAAGCATTTTTGTCATTCTTTTTATTTTACAATAAAACAAAAAATAAGGCCGTGTAAATAAATTTAAATAAAGCCCAATTTATTAAAAAAACTGAAATTGATTTCATAATTGGTTTAAGAAAATTAACATCTTTAAAATGAATTTTAGATTATTTATAAAAAAAATTTATATGATTAATAACTTATATGGAATTTTAGTCTGTCTTTTTTTTGATTTAAAAACTTTATTAAAAAATTAAAAAAAAAAAAAAAAAAAAAAAATTCCATCAGAGAACAAAAAATTTTTTTTTCAGCTGGAAATCAAAAAATTATTTTTTTTTGCATTGTGGAATACAAATTTAAATATAAAAATATCATTTATATAAATAATATTGTCAACTATAATTTTATGAAAAAAAGAAATAATATGTTGAATTTAATTTGATAGCAACAACAAAGGGAAATAACTCAAATTCAACGCTAGAACTAATAAAAAGGAAAAAAAAAATTTAAATAAAAAACTAAAAAAAAAAAAAATTTTGCAGAATAAAAAAATAAATTAATAAAAAAAAAATAGAAAGTTTTTAATGGAAAATTAATGGAAGGGATCAAAGCTCATTAAGACGGAAAATATTTAAATAGGCTGATATCAAAGGAAAAATAAAAATAAAAAATTTTATTAAAAAAAAGTGTATAAGTCAGAATTAAATATAAATTATTTACTAAGAATGACTTAAAAGTACAGCAAAAACCGTAAAAGGAAATTAAAAAGCACCCAGTAAGATCCAATTCACTAATTCGTATAATTAATCTAAATATATTTAAATTTTATTCGTCAAAAATACTCCATGTAAGAGTGCGCAATTAAAATATAAAATATAATTGAAATTTATGTTGATATATATGCGTTCAGCATTTTACAGCCTGTTAAGTTATTTTTGTTGACTTCAATGTCCAACTTTTATTTTTATATTTACATACGCTTTATCTCTGATATTGAACACTTTATCCGATAAATATAGTACACCTTAAAAACATATTTCTACATATATATTATTAAACACACACATTTCACACACACACACAAAAACAATTTAATAATAAAATATATATATATATATATAATTATATTCGCGTTCGAAAATGATATGAAATCAAAACCGATAAGTCCCCAGAAATAAAAACATCCCGATAATTGGCACATGAGATTTGTTTTTGTTCAAAAGGCCTTGTGCAGGACCAAAAACAAATTTTTGAAAAAAACGAATATTTATATTTTCTGGTGCATCCGAATATATATATATAATTATATCATAACTAGATTCGTTTCAAAAAAATTTAATTTTTTTTCGCTTGCTAATTTTCAAATCAATCTCGAAATGCGATTTTTCTAAAGGTTTTAAAAAATTCAAATTATAGCTATAAACATTCCCACTTCTCAAATAAAAAATTTAAGATTATCAGGTCTGAAATGCCAAAAAAAAAAACATTTAATTTAAACAACTAACTAACAAAAGCAATTTACAACCGTAGATATTCAATATACGATAAATAAAAATGACCAGATTTTTTACCTAGGTTTCACGTAAACAAATCAAAAATGGAAAGTAGAAAGGAAAAATATATATTTCTAAATTTTGTAAACCAAAATTAACAGAGTTTGTTTGATAATATATATATATATATATATATATATATATATATATATATATATATATATATAATATATATAATATCATTTCAAATTTTAAATAAAATTTATAATTTATTTTTAAAGAATCATTTTCAACAATTTCAATTTGTTTTAATTTATCAGTTTAAAATTAATTTCATCAATTTATTTTTATGAAAATTATTGACAATTTGATCCTAAAAAATTATCCTTTAAATATTAAAAAATAAAACCAAAAAATCAAATTTTCTTCATTAAAATTTTATAAAATAATAATCATTATGAAAATGATTACCGCCCCCTAGAATAAATATCAAACACATATGATAAGTCTTTCAATCCTTTACATTTTAATATTGTGACCCTTCTTCTCAATAACAGCCAGTAATCGATTATCCACTGATTTTTTTTTTTTTTTTACTGCCGCAGGTTCAGTTTTCGACGTTTCAATTGCTTCTGCTTTGCAGTTATATTGTTTGACATCTTGTAATTTAATCTTCATATTTGACCATAGCTTTTCGATTGTATTCAGATCAGGACTTGCTGGTGTCCATTCTTTTCTTCTGTAAATCTTTTATGCTCACAGTATTCAAGGGTAAGCGTACATTAGAAGGAGCATTGTCTTGCATAAATACAGACTTTGAAACTGCGAGACTGGGTCTTAAACCATGCAAAGGAAATCTTGTTCATAAAATCACAATGGTTAGCATTGTGCGGTTCAACTGCTTCATCGACTTTGTATTGTGGCACCATGCATACCTGACGAGCTGAGAGAAATATTCATAGATATATGATTTGTTTTTTACGGTTTATCAACCATTTAATAATTATTTAAGGCCAAAAAATATTTTGGGTTTTAAGAATAATTCTTTCTTTACATTCAAGCGATCTGGGAGAAAGAAAAGAAAACGAAGAAAAAGAAAGAAAAATAATACGAAAACAGGTCATAGGCGAGCACACACACGCTCGGCTGACAGATAACAGGTGTCGAAAAATATTCAGGTCAAGCATCTGACCCTAATTTCCGTGTCCACGAAAAATGGAAGTTTGTTATCAATTGGTTGAAGAAAAAAAGAAACGAAGTTTAGGGACAATGAAAATATTGATAAGTAACAAGTGGAAAA
>CAHIKZ030001464.1:297500-357500 GCA_903632075.3 Acanthosepion pharaonis | reverse complement strand
GAGAAGAGATTCTGAACCGGCGCGCCGCAGCACCCTATTGTGCTGTACGATTCTTTTAAGTGCGCCGCGAAATATTATCACAGAAATCTATGATTGGATTCGAAATTCCTTCTTAAATGTTCCTTCTGATATTGGACTTCATTCATGCGAAGAAGAATTGGTCACCATTTCTAGTGATCAATGGTTCAAAATAACACATTTGAGGCAAGCCATTGATAGATTTTGGATTTCTATACTAAAAGAAATATATCCCACGTTAACTAAAAAGATTTTATCAGTTTTAAGGCTAGTGTCTACGTCTTATATATGGCAATTAGGCTTGTCAAACGTAAATAACATCAAATATAAGAAACGAGAAAGACTACGCTCAGCTGAAGAAGAAATGAGGGTCTGCTTATCGCTCATTCAACCAAACGTTGAAAGAATCACGAAAAACTATCAGGCACAGGTTCACCCTAAATAAGCTGCACAAACAGTTGAATAGAAACATTGAAATAAAATAAGTTCATATTTGTGTGTGTGTATTTGTTTTTTAAATTTAAGGTTTTATTTCATAAAATTGAAATGTATACACTTAAAAAATGCTTAGTATCAGTCAGACATTTATGTGCCATGCGTGATACACGCTTATATGATTATGTATCTTTCGATACATAGCTGAAGATGCAGATATATTCCCGCAGTACGTTGCCATTTCTTCCTGTGGTAGACCGGTTGGCATCCAAGGCTATAAAACCGGGTTTGTCCTGATATTTACCCGGAGCTAGGCAGGGGAGAATAAAAAGATTCATACCTTTCCCAAGGGTATTAGCACGTAAGTGAATGTAGTGGATTTAAATAGAATTCGAACTCTGCTCTCCTCAATCCGAGCCGCTATCCATTACTCCACCGTAGTGTGCGGTGATATATCCATTTGCTCGTAAGCATGCCGTTGCTTAAAAAAAGGTTGAGAAACACTGGCTAGAAGAAGATACCGCGTAACAGTACTATATTCAAAGCTGGTTCCAAAGATGCAATATTCATTAATGCATCGGAATATTTGTTAGAGTCTTAATATTTAGGATATATTTCCTTTCTTTTGAACACATAGGAAGCAAAATCGTTTCTTCGTTACGGACAAAATAGATTATCGAAGTTTAGGCATCATATTATCGTCCATTTGCCAGTGAATGCTGGTGAATTTCCTTAGAATTGAAAAAGAAATACGAAGCAACAGATTTCTTATGCTGAAAATACGATAGATAAATTACGTTAGAAAAGTTCTCAAGAAAATTGAAACTTAGTCATTCATAATTGAAATTAGAAAGCGATAGTAGACATTGTTTGAATACTTTATGAGAAAGGATAGATTAGAATATGTAATACTCGCAGGTATTATTGAAAATTGGAAACGTAGATGGGTATAATAACCAACTTACCAAATGTGAATGAATTGCAGAGTAGGAAGGAGGGGTAGTAAAGAGTCAAAAGCCACGAGTAACAGGAAATAGTTGAGAGCCTGACCGGACTGGACACATACATGATGCTAATTACTTGACATTGCCTACATCCATAAACATCAAATTTTTTATTATGTTATGGCGATTGTACTTCTTACTGTTTTTTATACCCACTGTTCCTCTTCAACTTTATTATTATTATTGTTTATGTGTTATGTTTCCTGCTTTGTATCCTATAAAGCCGAATCCAAACTATGATCCTTAGGTCCTACAGGAGAATTGCCATTTAATTGATAGCACTTTTCTTAGTATATGGGATGTTCCTGGTAGGGCAGTTTTCTTGACAAATTGTATATTAATGTTACCCCGGATACTGTTAGTAAAATTGTCCATTCCTTTTCTCACAAGGTCCAGTGCTCAGTTTACTATTGGTTCAGTCTCAGTCTTCATTCCCTGCTTCCTGTTAATCTCGATTTCCAGGTCTTTGTATTTGAATAATTTCTCGATAATTTTATGGAGGTGTTTCTCTCAGATTGTACTGCTATGTCAATAAGCATATACCTCCTGGATTTCTTGTCTTCTTCGTCTTATTATTATTATTGTTATTAATGAGAGTGTAAAACGCCAACAAATTGACGCTGGCAGTACAAATATACAATGCGTAATATACTTAAACTGGCTGCCACATAAACGTAAACAAACCATTCTACTCTCCTATCTAACTTATAATCTTGGTTGAATGTCTTTCTTTACCAAGAACGTTACTTTAAAAAAAATGATCGCAAAAAACTCGCTCGGAATTTGAATTCGGCTTAGGAAAGAGCGAGCTCCACGTCGATATCCTCGAGCATAGCCTACTACCCCTTGAACTAAAATGAGAAGCCCGATTTCTTTTCTAGATTTAACATTGCCTCTGACGACCATCTTCCATTTTTATGTCTTTTCTTTTATATGCACGAAGCAAACGAGATTTTATATTACTTGTATTTTCAGCCATTACCCATTTAATTCAGACGCCATTTTTTCACACTGGAAATATTGCTAATAAAACTTACTGCTTTTCCATTATGTCGTTCAATCCTTGGAGAAGATGTCAGATGATCAGTCTGTTGGCATACGACATCCGACAGCTTGTGACAAATCTTATGATGTTTCCTTCCCGTGTATCAAAACAGGCACACATTTCAACGAATAATGTCTTCCTTGCTAATCTTCCTCGATTTCGGTTATTTTTTTTCAACTTCTCCCAATAAAATCTCAAGAACTCAATGTAGATATTTAATGTCCGAATGCTTTACGCTCAATGAGATATATGATATGAATGAATGAAAAATTTGTTGGAAATGAAGATTACCATAAGGAATCGAAGTGGCTCTTGGCTTGAAAATTTAGATGTTTCTATATTTATATTCGTCAAAAACAAGACCTAACAGTCAATCAAGGTAGAGAGTTACTGCGTGGTGTTGTATAAGCGTAAGAAAGAGCAAGAAGTAAAGTTCAAAGGATTATGCAGATAAAATAATTGTTAACGTTAGACTTCAAGTTGTAGCGATTAGTAAAACATCCTGTCAATAATCTGTTCCACAGAACAACAATTTTGGGAACAAGCTGTCAGTTCTGTCATTTTTTTTTAGTTAAGGGAAGCAACTACGCAGCGGGGGGGTTCCTTTTATGTGAAACTTTCTCCTTAAATTTGAAATACGGTGTAAATGAAGGCGTGGAAGTGACATGGCGTCTTCTAGCTGCAACATCTCTACTGATAGATCTAAAGGATGCTCAACAGGACATTCGCCATTGGCATAGCGATAGAGTAAAGATAGACTCATGAAGTTGTGCCTGTGTGAAGGCCTGTGCAGAATAGAGAATATATCATCCACAACATCGCGTAAAGGATTTTGTAGATTATCATGGCTGGAAAGTGAATATAAGCAGTTCTAATCCAAATATGGTAGCAATATTCCAACTTTATTCTCATCTGACTCATACAAAGATAAAAACATGGCAGGAAGAGTCTTTTTTTTCCTGGAATGAGGCGAAAATTTTCAACATCGTTAGCAATAAGTTCCAATCAAGGTCCGGAAACCCAGTATACTTTTTAAATCAAGAAGATTCATATTGAGCGCATCCGTTTGCCTGGACGAGATAACATCAATAGAAGCTATATAGTTCCTTCTTTGAATTATTTCGTCAAATTTATGTTAGAAAATAATTTACATTTTAACGCTTTGCCTGTGTTTCACAAGGTTTGAAATTTGAGGTTTAGGTTTTGTGTTGTCATCGCGTGCTATATCCGCCATTATTATAACCTTTAGAATGCAGCTTTTTAAACCCTCTTGTTACAATAACAATCGGATACAGACAGTTTTAAGAGACATCAATTCTAGTCTGTCGAATAAATAAATGCCCATGCAACCATTCTCACATTATAACAGACAGATAGAAGTCGTAGAATTCCTCGTTCAATGCCAGGATTAAATTCTGTGTTGAACCATTAGAAATAACAGCTTGAAAAGTACACCGTCCAAAATCTTTGATAAATCTACCGTATTTTATTGACAGTAGAGGTACTTCTCATTTAACAACCCCAGGACCTACGACAAGCTATAAAGGTCATAAAATAAGTAGTTAAATAATGATCCAACCAGTCTGTAAGTTTCGGCGTACGAAAACACTGCTTGTGCTTATTTTTTATTTTTTTTCTAAATGAATGACGGAAAATAAATAAAATTAATAAATGAAGTGAAAAAATATCTTATATACTCTTGTATAAGCCGACTTCATGAATAGTGCGTCAACAACGCAATAAAAAGTATCTGTGCAACCAGTTAGTGAAAATGATAAAATTACCTGTGTATAGAGCGACCCTCTATTTCTTGTGTTAGCCTAGGGTGGTAGCATCTGTTAAGGTCCCAGCTATAGGTAAAGAGAGAATTGCCAAACAAAACTCTAATAACTTGGAAATTATAGGATTAAATTTTTATAGTGGAGATGCCAGCAGTGCCATTTTAAAAAAAATATCCAACAATACATTTTATCATCTACAAATTATGTATCTAAAAATATGCGTTTGCTCTTAAGGTGTAAAATTATGCACAAAATATCTGTAGCTAAATGCATGAAATGACTTTCAAAATAACTTTACCTGAAGCCATAAAATTGCGAACAAAATAATTACATTTTGGTATTTGTTTTATACCTTACCTATGAACACTAATGGATATGTCTCAATCCTCATAAATATGTTGGACGCTATTGTAAGCGAGCGGGGTAATATACTTCTTAAGTAGTCCATCACTAGCAGTGGTTTACCTACGTCACGCCGCTGGCGGGTATTGTATTTTGTTGATGCTATAACGATTACCATTTCATTTCCAACCTCCGTTTTGGTTATTCCTCATTCAGTAACCTTTTCCAGGATGCAACAGTATTAAATAATCCATAGAGGTTGATATGCCGCTCAACAAAACCAATCGTTTTTTGATTTTATTTTTTTTTTTTTTAATTTTTTTTTTTTTTTTTTTTGCGTAAAAAGCGATTAGGAAAACACGCACTATGCTCGAGTAATTCCGGTATTTTTCTGTAATTACAGATGTACATAAAATAGATTTGATTTTAGAATATGTTCATTTGCTCTTCCGAACTCTACCATACAGTATAAATATATAGAAATACATTTTTAATCTTAAAAATGGTGTATAATCGCAGTAATCTCTATGAAGAGAGTTGACACAAACGGATTACATGCGTATTAAACCTGCAATAGCGGAGCAAATTTTCACTTAACGACCGGTTGGATTAGCTACAAAAATCGGTAGAACAGGAACCGGTCGTTAAGCGGCGCCGCCTTCGTGATACATAAATGAATTCGTCCTATTAATAGTGATTCATTATAGTTTTGAAAAATTATGCTTCAATAAAACGAAACTGCTTCATTCGGACTCTGTAACGAAAAGGTGACAGCAAAGAAATCAGTACAATGAAGATAACGCATTACGTTTGTGTACAAGTAAACTTTAGGAGGAAGAATAGAATTTTATATTCAAAAGAAGGAACAAACAGAAGCGTGGCAAAAATTAAGAAAAAAAAAATGTCATTAGCCTGAACTCGACAGAATGAAAATTATCTCATAAATCCCGGAAAATGTTTTAGTAATCACACAAATGATGAATGGGCTGCCTACTTTTGGGAAAACAAAAAGATAATTTCACGTCGCAGCATTATGTATTTTTTAAAAAAATAATTTCACCCCAAAACAAGGCGATAATGCTTCGAAGACGCAAGCGGTAACTGAAGGTGAAAGAAAATAATTCAACGTTACTGAAGAAAAGGGACAATAAAATTACTTGGTCTGTTATATAATAGTTTAGCAGACCATTAATTTTAGGTTGAAGTGTATCGCTGCTCCAACAACCTGAGCTTGACCTTTGAGGTCGGATGGAAGGTAACACAAGGAAGTCGATTCTGATTGGTTGAGCCAGCGTGAGAACGATAGATAGCGAAAGAGTATCCACGGAGTAGATTTTCAACAGTCGTACTATATAAACGTGCTTTCTTTCGTGTTTGAAACGGCTCCCCAGTGGAGGTAGAGCAACCCCACTGGATATGTTGAAATGTACACGTCAAACTTAAAATTCCCTGTGTGGACTCAAAACAACTAGCTCTCACCAGCCGTGAAAGAAGAATACAACTATATTATTGTCGAATGAAGACCGACCGCCAAGATAACTCCCATCAAGGGGCTATACAACTTGTCCAGGAAGACAGAAGATATCGATTCACATTTGGTTTAACTTTAAGATCAGGGGTGAGAGGTAAGCAAGAAAAAGAAATTATTTCTACTAGAAAAGAAAGTTACATAAATCAATTTTAGAAGTAAATCGATGAGTCCAATTCAGTATTACGCTTAAATACATGTGGTCGAGGTATCAAGAGGGAAAGCTCATTAGAACAATTGCCATGAAAATATTTATAGAAAGGACATAGGGAAGCCACGGCACAGTTGTAGTAAAGTGAAGGAAATCGAGATCCCGGGTCTGGATCACCACCGTTACCGACATTTCTTTGGATTTTGTCGAGAATCTTGAGGTACATCCCTAGTCAAAATCTTAAGACCAGATACAAAAGGATAACAAAATATAAAATTCTGTTACTTTAAGCAAAATATATTTGCGAAACATTTATATTTAATTTGAAAATGTAGTTTATCAACAAAGAAGTGAATTTTTAACTTTTAATTTATTAATTTAAACAATTATTGAAAAAAAATTTTTTTTTTCTTGGTTGGTCATAATTATCTTTATGACCAACCAAAAAATCCTTTTTTTGATCATATAAATAATAATAGCAAATACAGAACAAATAAGTCAAAACGACAATTTAATTCTCAGTGTATCCTCCATTTTTGCGAATCACTTCGAAAATTCGCTTTGGCATACTCATTATTTACTTCTGCATGAGGGTGCTTAGGATGCTCGCCCAGGATGCAAAAACTACAGCACGAAGAGCATCCACAGTTTCAAATTGCAATCCATGTTTATAAACAACCTTTGCCATCCATCTCCAAACATTCTCGATTGGGTTTCGATCTGGAGAGTGTTGTGGATTGCATCATTGACTTTCTCCAGATAGATGAGGGTCTTCAGTAATTAGCGATGCCTTTCTTAACATGTCACTATAACTAGCAGCTGTTTGACGGCCTTTTGTCTCCAGTAACTTATGAGTTCCATTGTATGAAAATAATCCCCAGACCATAATTGATCCACCTCCACTTGTAGAGGAAATTTCATTTGGGGTATCTTTTGCATGCCACTAACGCTGAAAACCGTCTGGGCCATCGTTTTTTCTCGTCTGAAAACAACACTTTCTTCCATTTATCCCCATCCAAAGTTTCTTAATCCGAAGCAAATTGCAAACGGGAGGTTTTATGGCGAAGAAGGCGAGGCCTCTGCAGCCGTTTCAAGTTCTTAAATGCCGTCGAATTGTTCGAGAGCTGCATTCAGCATCTATATTCGCTTTTATCTGATTTGATCTTTGGCTTAAATCTCTCTCAACTTCTCGCCTAATGCGTCTGTCTAGTGATGGTGAGATTTTATTGGGGCGACCGCTTGATTTTTAATGAACTTAGCAAGGACAGTTCTGCTACGGCAAGTTTAATTTGCAATGGGTCGTTGCGAAAGACGACGTCTTTGAAGTTCAATAATCTTGCCTTGTTCGATTTGATCTTAAAATTTTGATCAGGGGTGTATATAGTAGAATCACCAGACTAGATGTGGCAGAAGTATTCAATTCAACTACGAATGGTTGATTTAGAAACATACAAGATGGATTCTGGTGAGAAAAATATCTATCACGACACACTGAACCAACTTTCGTATCATCAGACCTTGCAACTGATTCAATAAAATCGTTCGACCTCATGTCGGTGGAAAAGACAAAGAAGGCGCAATTAGTTGCTCTCCTTGGAGTTTAGCATATTCCATGCTAATGAAAGGTAAAATAGTTCTCACAGATGACTAAAGGTTAGCAGAACTTCCTTCAAAGCAGGAAATAAAATAAATACATTCATGCTTTTAAATAAACTCGTCAGATTGAGACTTTCATATGAATGCCATGGATGCCAACAAACCTTTTAAGAAATACACACGCCTGCTGTATACAACGTTTGTCTATGGTCAATAGTTAAAATGGCTTTTTGGCGTGATGCCTGTAAGATTTAGCTAAGACCATATATCTTCGAAACTTGTGAACTGGCGCGACAGAATCACAAAGAACTGAAATCGCATCACTTAATTCAACTTTAGCAACAGCTATAACAGACATTACATGTTACTCGATAGGAGAATTATGACATAGTCATGATGTTGACATTCCACACTAGTTCAAATAAAAGGATTAGGATGGAAACCCCCATCAATACAGGAAAGAGCGATAACAGCTACTGGACTTGAGAAACCTATCTTCCTGAAAACCTGTTTTAAGAGAAATATTTTATACATTTCAACCGACAGTAGGAAAAGCTGTTTGGTCAATGAATGGTGAATGTTTCCATATAAGGAAAGGACTAACACTACCATTAACATTACCATTTCCGCCTAGAAAGGATTAAGTAAGAATTAAAAGAGGAGAGAATGCATCTTGCTCAGCAAAAGGATGAGTTCAAAATGCAAATTACAAATCGGGGATACTAAAATCAAACAAGGGTAAAAATTTAAATATCTGGTAAATGTTTTTTTTTTTTTTTTTTTTTTTTTACAGAGGACAGAAAGTGTGTCACTGAGATCCGAAGACGCATTACGATGGACAAAGATTCATTCCAAATGCTAAACAGAGTACTGAGTCAAAAAAAAATTAACTAGAAACAGAGAAACGAGTACTGAACTGTTACGTGATATCTGACCTTCTTTATGACAGCGGATGCTGGACAATCTCTTCAGAAATGAAGAAGAAACATGAAGCAACACAAATGTGGTTCTTCAGAAAAATGCTGAGGATGCTATAAACTGAATATGGGAGCAACGACGAAGTTTTGGAGAAAATGGAAATAAAAAAGAACACTTACACGTAACATCAATAAGAGGAAGTTGAAGTTTCTGGGACACGAAATGATGAAGGATGGCTTGGAAAGCATGATACTCACAGGACAGTTTGAAAGAATGTGGGACAGAGGAAAGCATCGTGTGGCATAACTGATGAGCTTGAGTAAATAGATGGTAAAACAGGGTTTGGGAGAAATAACAAAAGACAAAACTTATTAAAAGTTACATGGGACAGGATGATGCAGAGAGATATGTTCACCAACGTCCTGAAGGTACACGGCGGATAAAGAAGAATATTTTTTCACAAGAATAAAATTAACTAGTTTTAACCAATGAATTTCTGTTGTATTTTAATACTTTACTTAATGATGAATACGTTCATAACTAGTTCTAAGGCAATAAAATATCCGTATAAATGCTATAATCGCACCCTTACATATTTTAGCTTAAGAACTATTGCAATAACAATCGTTACAAATATGAATGCTGATCGTTATTTTAAGAAGGAGGTATAAATGAAAAGAACTGGAATTAATAACATTTTCCATTTCACTGAAACAGGCATTAACATATCTATATTCCTTTCTTTCTGTTATTTTCTCATTGAAACCAAGTAGCGTCTTTGATATATACACACTTTCCTTCCAAACGATCAAAGCAGAATCATCTATTATTTATGAAGTATTAGCAGGGGAATTGAAACACTTCATTCTTTCCTTTTTTTCACTGAAAACAAGTAGCGTCTGTAATATATCTTTCCCATTCGAGTTCCAAAATGTTGGCTAGGCTTTAATAACTGATGTGGACCCAAAGTTGGGACCACGGAAGGAAAACTCGGAACATGGATTAGAGGTAAGAAAGATATATTAAACAAAAAGGTTACAAAGATAGTGTAAGTGTAAGCGGAGCTTACTATGTGCTAGTGTCCAATATTGGTAGTCGTACGCGGCTGATACTACGGTATTAAAATACTCTCTCTCCTCCTCTTCTTCTTCTCTCTCTAGAGTGTTATGTCGCATACTTTATATAGTCCTGGAAGAGTCTATGTTGTGGGTATGGTACGGTCTCACAATAATAACAAAAACTGACTCTTGCTAAATATCCCAATAAATGTTTATTTGGATTCTTCGGTAGTTGCTTTTGTTTATGATGCTAAAACATAATTTTTGTCTACTCTTTCTTTTGATTTTGTTTTTCAATACTTTCTTTTGTATCATCATTGTTTATTTTATTTTATTTTTATTTCTTTCCTTTTTTACGTATTTTTCAGAGAAACATATTTTCTTTCCTTCTTTTATTTGTTTTAAACGTTTTTTGTCTTCTTGCATTTCTTTTTTTTTTCTATTCTGCTCATTTCTTTTCCCTTTGTTTCATTAGAAAATATTCGGTATTAATTTCTTTCTTCTTTTATGGGAAAATTATATGTAAATATTCATATACCATGAAAAATATTAGGGAAAACTATGTCAATGTGAAGAAAAAAAAAGGTTTCGAGTCACGTATTTCGTCTTTTACGTCTTCAAAAACCAAATGATGCTTACGTTGATGCGACTATTTCAATTTAAACGTGTCAGCGTCTACACTCATTTGTGTGCATGTGTAATCTTTCATTCATATGGAGTTGTTTCTTTTATTTTATGAATGATCCCTTCTTTAAACTTTTCATTCATTCTTTCATTCATTATCTTTCTCTTTCCTTTTATTCCCTCATCTTTTTTTTATTCTATCATTTTCATTCTTTTCTTCACTTTTCTATATTGATAAAAAACGTCTCCACTTCTTTTCTTACTGATCGTTCTTTGTTATTTTATTTAATTCTAATTCCAAGTTTCGTTGTTTCTCCATTCGTCAATATTTCACAATTTTCCCGTGAATAATTTTCTGACTCTTGTGGTTGTTACTACTACTAATAATAGTATTAATAATAATAATAGTAATAATAATTACAACAACAACATCAGCAGTGGCAACCTTTCATTTGAAGACACACAAATCAAATAACACGATGAATTATTTATAAAGAGGGATCACTAAAGAAGTACCAATATACATTGACAGAGAGCTAATGCATTTGCATGTGATTGGACGCAGGCTTACTGTTTCAAAAACACTAATCGTATTATGAACAAAGGTAGAGTCAGTAGTCCTAATCAAAGTTTCCCGAGATACAACCAACTCAGATGAATTAATCATGTTTGCCTGGCTGGTTGCCCGTGAAAAAAAAATGCCAATTTTGTTTCCAATTTTGATTAATTTTTCTTGCTTTTACAAGACCGGAAAATGTGTGTTCTTTCACTCGCTAATATTTTCTTTTTGTGCCTTTTATAATCCTTACAGCCCAAGCGCGACAATAAAGCCGCTGAGACGCAAGAGGTTACTGATTGTGAGAGACTATGAATTAAAAAACACTATTAATGGAGAGACAATACTAACGAACATAGATTAAAAAGTCAGAAGACAACGATTGACGTTGCATTTAAATTTTTTGAAGAACAAAGTTGACTGGGAGAAAAGAAGCCAGAAGTGAGTTCCACAGTCGAGAAGTGCGATAGAAGAGCCGGTTAACATAGGGCTTACGGTTGCATCTAGATATACTGTAAAATGATAAGAGATGCTGCCAATTTAGTACTGCGCCTAAATCCGTTTAAGTACCATAGAGCAAAGTTCATCAAAACAATTACAATGAAATTGTTTATAGAAAAGGTACAGGGAATTTACGACTGACGTTGCATTTAAATTTTTTGAAGAAGAAAGTTGACTAAAAACAAGAAGCCGAAGGTACCATAAGCGAGAAGCGTTTACCATATAACATATGCTTGTATCTAGTCATTTAATCGGTGAAATTAGACTTTTTTTTGCTAATCTAGGACTACGCTTAGATTCATAAAGTGTTGGTACCATAGAACAAAGTTTATCAGAACAATTGCAATAAAACTTTTTATAGAAAAGTGCAGTTGGAAAGTTACGTTATGGCGGTAGGAAAGTAAATGTAGCCGATATGCCAAGATCGAATGCATTAAAATTGGAGGTTCTTTTTTTTTTTTTTTTTGTACTTTTTTTTTCGTATTTTATCATCAATATCTAAATATATAGTAGAAGCACCAGATCAGATGAGGCAGCAATATTCAGAGTAAAGATGAATAATCATACTTTTTATAAAAAAACAGGTTATTGTGTGTCTGTACGTTTATATATTGGATCGGATTTCCTACATTTTCAAAAACATTCAACAAAACTTCACAGGACTACGTAAAATTATCCTTGCGGTTGGTTCTGACAAAGCGCCAAATATTGAAAAACACAATTGTTTTTGCACGAAATCAATTTGAAACACGATTAAGAGGCATCGCTTTTCCATGGAATGAAAGGGGGACAACTCATATCGAGTTATACTTATTATAAACCCAGGTTGTGTGTGTGTGTGTGTGTGTGTGTGTGTGTTCATTTATATATGGGATTGGATTTTACATTTTTATACCGATTTCAACAAAACTTTACTTTTTTTGGCAGGTAGTGTTTCATATTGTCTTGCACACATTTTTCTTTTATTTTTACATTCAGAATGCTTTAAAAATTCCATTTAGCAGACTATTGTTTATAATAAAAATTCTATTCAATCGATAGTAGACTCATAACCATTGAAAATAATGTTTTTGTTTGAGTTTGGGTTTGACCAATTCGTAAAAAAAAAAAAAAAAAAAAAAAATTTAGAAAAAAAACATGCGTGTCCGTCAACCTTAAACAATAATCTTTGTCAATTTTATTTTTCAGTCTTTATGATGGTCGATACTTGATCTATCTCTTACTGTTGCATCCGGGCCGGGCTCTACTGCTAGTAGAACAATAAATGTGAGAATTTGTGAGAATTTGTCTTGCTCCACACAGGGAACTAACTTTCCTATCAGCAAGTTTTTATTCTGTTGCTTTTTCTATGATCTCATTGTATTTTTAACCTAATAAAAACCAAATTAAAAAAAAAAATAACAATTGAGAGAGAGAGAGAGGACAAAAAACAAATACTGAGAGAGATATATAGACTTGTTTCCATTTTTGGGACGTCATTGAACTGAATTGACGTTTCTCTTGATGTAACAACACATTCTCACGAAGGAGAGGAAACGCTGAAATTTTAAACGTCTGAATTTATTTTTTCTTTTAATTTTATTGATTTTATTTTACATAAAATTTTTATTTATAAGAGAGTTGTCAGGACCGGAGAACAAGTCTCTTATATCCGGGTTTGGTCTATTTTGTTTAGGTA
Source organism: Acanthosepion pharaonis (assembly GCA_903632075.3). NCBI lineage: Eukaryota > Metazoa > Mollusca > Cephalopoda > Sepiida > Sepiidae > Acanthosepion > Acanthosepion pharaonis. Next base: position 344,265 of record CAHIKZ030001464.1, on the reverse strand, counting down.
AGTATGGGCTCTAATTTGGGACAAAGAGAAAATCTCTCTTATATCCGGGTTTCTCTTATATCCGGGTTTCTCTTATATCCTGGTCATTTATATCCGGGTTACACTGTATCCGATATTGTGATAATTGATGATCTACCAAATGTTGTATGAATCTGGAATCAAATTTATTCTGTATGATGTAACGATTAAAGGATTTCCTATCATTTTTAACTACTGCACACACACACACTATATATATATATATATATATATATATATATATATATATATATATATATATATATATATATATATATATATATATACTTTTTTGGTAGACAATTTTTTTACCAATTAAAAAAAATACCTAGAGGATTTATATCTTAATTTTCGATTATATTTCTAATTTCCAGTTCATATTTAAATAAAAGTAAATGTATTATGGATGGTTTCGGTTTTCATAAGCCATTAACAAAGAATTTTATATTTTATGATATATAATTTTCAACCATAGTATCATAATATATATGTCAGAAAATATGATATTTCCGTGTAGGATTTTTAATTCAATTCCAGTCAGTGGATTATTTTTTTTAAAATTTCTCTATTTCTTCAGACCGGTAAATGTTTCTTATATTGTTTATTATAAACAGAGCATTTACTAAAATGTCTGTATCTAAAAATAATGTAGAAATTATATATAATATATATATATATATATATATATATATATATTGTGTGTGTATTTTTGTAAAATATATGGATATAGATCTTGTTTATGAAGAAAAATATACTTTCAAAAAAAAAAAAAAAATTATATTCCTATGGGTGCTGTTTTAATGTTAATATAATGTCAAAATTCATACGTTTCGGTCTGAAGATGGTTTAAAATACATTAACGTCAGACGTTGACAAATAAACATTAAAAATAGCATAATTCAAAATATAATTTGATTTTTGTTTTTTTTATTTAAATTTATTTATATAAATATATATATATATATATATATATATATGTGTGTGTGTGTGTGTGTGTGTGTGATGTGTTGTGTGTGTTTGTGTTGTTTGTGTGTTTGTACAAAATTTTTATATTTAGATCATTAGGTAAATCAAATGACTAGATATAAGCAAACGTATACTAGATATTTTCGACGGGCAGACACAAATAAGAAATAAATAATCATGAAATTTATTCATGAGGTGTAATATATAATAGTGTTCGATGTGTTTAGACAGAGCTAAGATAAACATATATATTAATAAATGCCCATATACGTTTACCTAAGTTTTAGTGTGCGACTTAAGTTTCGTTAGTTGCCCAGCTCATCAGGCACATATAATAAGTGATTTTTTTGAAAATCGCTAACCGGTGGAGAAGAATCATTGCGAATAATTAAGTTGGATACTTCTTTTTTAAAAAAACCAAAATAGTTTACAAATTCAATTCATATTATTTTTTGGGAGATTTTATCTCCAACGAATTAAATAATATTTATGTTGGTCACAAATAACTCGCTTTCACGACGCTTGTCACTACATTTTGAATGAAAAAATCTAACATTTTTAGGCATTTTAAAAAACATGCCTGGCCGCACACACAATTTCGTAAAATCCTTGTCGAAAACACAATTATACTAAAAAAATGAAAACAATAAACAAAAAACTAAAAATTCTTGAAGCTATATACATAAAACAGTTGAAACCTAACCTAAACAAAATAAACTATGAAATCTCCACAAATATCCTTTCCGTCTATAATTGGCAACAGAAGCCATTGGTTTATACCAACGGCTTCCCATACTAAATACTTCTCGAGTTCACTGTCAAGTCGTCATGTGTGACGTCATGAACTGCGGTGCGGTTTTCGCTTCCAGCGTCTTATATGCACGTGTTTATCGTTGCTTAGAAATCATCTATGTAAACAGAAACAGACGATCATGACTGTCATGTCCGTATATTGATTATATATTGTACAGTAATTGTCATCTTTGATAATGGCTTATGTAAGCCGAAAGCATAGATTGGATTAAAAAATACGTATGAATATTGTGATTTTCTTTCTTCGTTTAATGATAATGTTATTAAGCTTATCGCAAGCTATGAAAAGACTTTACATAAAATGAACAGACAAAACTTGTTTATATTATTTAATGAAACATGTATGAATGAAAAAATGCTGCCTAATATATATTTATATATATATATATATATATATATATATATAGATATATATATATATATATAGATATATAGATATTTTTTAATTTTTTTATAAAAAAGAAGAAAGAAAGAAATTATAAATATTTGGATATATTGCTGTCTAAATTGCACTAAAATGAAAATATACTGACATTTGATTTTAACAGATATATTTACCAAAATTACACAAAAATATCCAGAAATACTACTGAGTAAATTTATTCAATATAATAACCATTGGCTTAAATTTTCATCCATAATTGTTTTTCGGAATCTCTTTTTAAATCTTCTGGAAGTTCCCCTTGTTTAATCTCCTGAATGTTGCCATAATCCTTGTCTTCAGTTCCTCTTTGGGGTTACGAGTTTTGTTGGTCTCTCGCTCACTTGTTGATAGTCTCTCAACAGCGCCTCACACATAATAATCAATGGCGTTGCAGTCTGTGTACGTAGGTGGCCATATGTAAAGTGTGAGATGGTCGCAAATATTGTCTGCTTGTGTGGCATGGTTCAGAGTCCTGTTTCCACCCTCTTCATCCAGGGTAGCCCTATCTCCTCAATGCACTTGATGTATGTCCTCCCTGTTGAGTCCGGAGTCCTCACCAATAGATCCAAGCGTTCTTTTTGTATCAGAATGAGTCTTTCGACATGCCGTACCTTCTCAATCATTATTAGACTCATTCAACTCTTTCCGAATCCTCTGCACTGTCATCCAATTGACAGTCAAGCGCCCTGAAATGTTCATATTGAAGATTCCTTATGACCCTAAACACAGTGCACGACTCAATTAAGTTTGACTATGAAAAATCCACAACATCAGTAACATTTTTAGACACCCGCATTTACATAGATGAAAACAAAAACTACAAACGACATTACACACGCTAAAATCACCGACATCCACAACTATCTACACTTTAAGTCTTCCCACCCTAAACACCTCAAAGAGAACCTTCCCTATTCACAAGCACTTAGACTAAGAAGGATATGTTCCAACAATGAAGAATTAAATAAACACATTGAAAATCTGGAGCATCAATTCAGAACACGTGGCTATAAACAACAACTAATCAGGGAACAAATAAATAAAAGCAATTTCCACACCCAGAGAAGACACCCTAATGTACAAGATTAAAAATAAATCCAGCCGCATCCCTCTAGTAACCACTTTCAATCCCACTCTGCCTCCACTATCCCAAATAATCAAAAAGTCGCTGGGAAATACTACATCTCAAACCAGACCTAAAAAAAAAATTGTTTGAAGAACCCGGCCTTCTTGCATATCGTAGACCTAAAAACCTAAAAGAAATCATAGGTAGTAACCACATTTCAGGGGACAAGGTAATCCGTAATAAACCAACAACAAAAAAACAACAGGATTTTTCCAACCATGTAACAACAAAAGAAATTTATGTTGCAACCATATTAAAAACACGAATTCATTCACTATCTCAATCACTAAATCTACTTTCAAAATCTACCACGATTCTAACTGTAGAAGTTATAACATAATTTACCTCCTAGAATGCACACTATGCCAGAAACAATATGTAGGAAAATCTGAATGGCCTTTCACTACAGAATTAATAATTATCGTAAGCGAATTAAGTCGACTCCCCATGAAAAAATTATTACCTGTAGAACATTTCCGCCTGGAAAAACATGATTTCAAAACCCATGCCAAATTCACTATAATTGAGAGAATAGAAAAGTTCAGAGCAGATAACATTAGAAAGATTTTAGAGTTCCATGAAAATAAGTGGATACAACGTTTAAAAAGGCAATATCCAGACGGGCTAAATCATAAATTTAACAATATAGATAGTATTAATATATAATCCCAACAAATCAAAACCTACCCACATTTCTCACCCACAAAGACAGACATGCTTACCCACATTTGAGGCCTCATACTTATACACACACACACAATATACACACACACACATCATACTCATCACTCCCTCATAACACACACTCAAAGATCACCAAACTACACACACACACAAACACTAAACAGAGACACATCCCCTTCCAGGAACCAATAAAACTGTCAAAATGACCAAAGGAATTCAGAGCAGCATGAATCCATCCAGCTCTTATCTTAAATAACAACTTAAAAGAGACTGTTTGACCAACACAAGGAATGTTAAAAAATTCATGTTAAAAAAAAAAAAAAAAAAAAAAATGAAAACTACAGACAAAAGTTCATTTTCTCCAAAAGACATTCATTTCTGTAGTTTACTGCTACCAGCAAGCAGAAATATTTCTTCTCCCAATGATGGCCATTTTGGCCGAAACTAGTCGAGGAATCTAAATGAAATAATAATAAAAACGAAAGAATATTAATATAAAAACCCAGTGTGTCTGAAGATTTTAATTTTTTAATATTTTTTATTTTTCTTATATATATATATATATATATATATATATATATATATATAAATATATATTTTATCTCAACGTTTCTATATATTATACATATATATATATATTTTATATATATATAATTTTTGTGTACATTCTCTCTAAAAAACAGGATCTAAATAAATTTTTCATTCTCTTGTTCAATTTCATTAACAATTTAACAAACTACGAATGGTCTTATTCATACAACTAATGTAATAATAAAAATAATCAACAACTAATAAGTTATCAATAATAAGTAAGGTATAACAACATTTTTTTCATAGCAACCTCAGACTTGCATTCGGATACGATTATTCCTTTTGTATCCAATTTTTTTTCATGATTTGAAACGTAACCGTTACCGCCTACTCAGTAACCGTTAGAATAACACAATAGACTTTATTACCCATAATTCACTTTTAGGACATGGATATTATTCACAACAAAGATTGTCTCATCGATGATAGTAAATTTATAGGTAGGTTCATGCCTTCATCAAGTTCTTTTTTTAGTTAAATTGTTTTTCATCTTTCATTTTTTCCTTGTTGTTTTGATTCATTTTCAAAATTTAACTTTATTATTCAATTTTTTTTAAGTGGTATGCCCATTGTAATCCAATTGACCTTCCATACAATCAAGCAATCGATCTTTTTTTTCTGGCGCGATAAACGGGCGTCATAGCAGCGCCTCGACATCAGGGCCTGTGTTTGCTGGCTAAATTTAACTCAATGCTTGTGTTAGGTTCATTTCCAGAGACGATAAAAAAACGGACCTTAGTGAATTTTCCCAGCAGTAAATTTTTAGGACATCAGAACGCTTGCGCAACAATACATTTGAATACTTTTGTACGTAAAAATTTATAATTTTAATATATTCCTAATTTAATACATTAATAATTTAATCTTGTAAAAAAATATTTGGATCACACTCGCCAATATTGTTTAAAATGTGCAATATTTGTCTGCGTAGATTATTGAATCTCAGCGATAGGACATTTGTTCATAGACAATGATGTCATAGAAATCAACACACATACACACAGTCAACACATGAGACATAAGCAACTTCAGACCATGTTTATCAAGGCAAATTTTCATTTTATTTTGTGAAACTTAAAGGGACAAGAGACTGAAAATTTATTGTGAACTTTAAGTTTGAATTATGCAATGGGGATATTCATCGTGTTTACTAAAAGTCAGGCATTTATGGAGGTAATGAGGTGATACAATTCAATGTCTATATAACGAAAGTGAGTAGATGATGTATTACATATATATATATATATATATATATATATATTTATATATATATATATATATATATATATATAATATATATATGAAATTGTATGAGTATAAAATAAAACTTCTAAAATGGAAATAATTAAACTAATTTTTAAATTGTTCTTTCCCCCGAATTATTGAATAAGTGGGAAAAGAAATACTAATAATCAAAACTACGAGTCTTAATTAATCAGTTTTGTAACAGTACTAACTGAATTTGAAAATATTAAAATAAAATTAAAAAAGAAAAAATAGATCTCCTTCAACCAAACAAGACATTCATAGAAAATGTGCCTATATATGTAATATATATATATATATATATATATATATATATATATATATATATATATATATATTGTTAACTAAAATAACAAATATTCGTACACATAAACACTTTTTAATTATCTGTATTTCCAACAAATGAATTGAACATATTTTTCATAAAATTTACTCGTACAGATGCTTAATAACTAGATATGCATAGAAAACAGATTTAATTGAAATATATCCATTTTAAATTTTTATGTTTACGAATATTTTTTTCCCCACGACTAATATATATATATATATATATATATATATATATATATATATATATATATATATATATTTATCATTTGTTTCTGGTCGGTGTACTCAAGCAATAAGAAAACGTCCAAATATATCTTATTGGATGTTTTATTTGAATTACGAATGAAAAATGATTTTTGAACTAAAATTTCCAGAGTGCATATAATTTACGATCGATTGATATTAATTTTATTGTTTTTCATTGACTTTAATAATAATAATAATTTCTTTTATATATATATATATATATATATATATATATAATATCAAGTGCCAACACGCCATAAAAAACCGTTCAAACATATTTTATTAGATTTGATCGCCGAGATTTGTCTATTCAATTTTCCACTGAAATTTCCTTCTTGCCGAATGAATTGCTGCGAAGTTCGATCAAGATTATGAAGAAACTGTCAAATTGCATTATGGTTTAAGTTCGCTTGGCAATTACGAAGAAAAATAATATCCTTCTGTTTCATCCGCCCAATGGTTGGAAGGGCTATGCGATCCTTCATGCTTTTCCGCATCAGTGATGGTAGCCGTCGATGACCCAGGCTTGCGAAGTTGGCATTCTTCTTTCGACCATTGTTCTGCGGGTAGATTCATTGTGGGGAAGGTGTCTATTCGTTCTTGCCCGTTGATGTCACCTTTTAGTTTACGTTTGTCCTTTCCTACAGATGCTGGCTGGGTTCACTGAAAATTTGCACACGGTGCATTAATCGAATGTAGCCCGGACTTCAGTCTTCCTAAAGTGCGCATCATCTTGTGAGAAACTACGTGTCTATCTCATTTGTTTGCATGGTCAAGTTACACAGAATTGTCATTGCTGCTGCTATTTTACAGAACAAAAATGAAACAGTGATCGCTATTCGAACCGGCTTGTCTCCTTTAGTTTTAATACTGGACATAGTTTTAGCTGTGGCTCCAGCTTTCATTCGTGTTTAGTCTTCAAAGTCACTAAACTTCTAGGAATTTATCAACGCACATTCCCTATACATGTTATGTATTTAGATATTCTTGGTATAGTACAAAGAAGAATCTGCAATGTTACTGATCCTGAACTCTTTTCTCGTCTTCAACACCCTTTCCAACCTTTCCCTAAGATCTTAATGTGCCTTTTCTATAAATAATTTCAATCGACATTTTCTGATAAGCGTTCGTCATTAGCACCTTGACATTATGGATTTAAGATTATTAAATTTCACTCGAAGAAAGGCAACAAAGCCACTAAGACACAGGGGAGGCTTCACGCCTGTGTATGAGAGATTAAGAGAAAAAAACTTTAATAAGGAGATATAAAAATAAAATAACAGAAATTAAGAAGATAGAAGATAATGACTGACAGTGTATTTACATTTTTAAAGTTCAAAACAGACAAAAAGCACGAAGTATTGAAGTATTCCAAGAAGCAGGAAGTTAGAATAAATATCTTTTATATAAAAAAATTCAATGATCTAGTCATTTCAAAATTTTGCAAGCAAAAATCTTACTACAATCTTGTACTGCGCTCAAATTAATAATGTCCCTATTGTACCATAGAGCAAAGTAATATTTATTTTGAATAATAAAAAAAATATGGCACAAATCCAGATTGAAGTAGGGGGATTTTCAATCTGTCATCTCAGACTTAGCTTGGTAAGTTGACTGATCCAAACATTCCACAGTATTCCATACAGTAAAACAATACATTCTTATTTACCATTCTTACTACAGCCATCACAATTAAAGTATTTAGGGGAAAGTGACATTTATTTCTGCTATGTAAAGAAAATGTGGCACAAGGCCAAAATTGGGAATAGGTGAAAAAACAGTCTTCATCAGTCTTAACATTAAACACTGACTCAAACATCCAACAATATTCTTTACCCCCAAACAACGCCTTATTACTTATCTTTCTTACTACATTCACCATAATACCTAATTATCTCCATGAAAGTTCTAACTAAACCCCATGTGTACAATTCATTTTCTGTGGAAGGAGGGAGGGAGGGGAATAATACACCAATTTAAAAACTAGCCCCAATGAGTATTTACAATACAATTTAAAATACAAATTTTACAAAGAAACAAATTACAAATTTACAAGAAACTAAACAAAATAATATTAGTACGTAATATTAGTACTAAACAAAATAATATTAGTGGCGTAGCTAAGGGCGGGGCGGACCGCCCCGAGTGCTAGCACAGGAGGGGGTGACACAATGTCACCCCCAACAAAATTTTTCAACCAGGCTAAGGTGCCAAAAATAGTCTGAAAATAGTGGTGGAAACACAGGGTTTCGCAGGCTGGCATATGACTCCCCAGAAATAATTTATGACCCCCCTAGTTTTGTACCCCCGTCAGAAATTTTCTAATAAATTGTCGGGAAATTTGTGAGTAGGAAAAATAGCAATGTTTTCAGCTTTTGATTTGAACTGATTATTTTGTTGTATTCGATTTTGTCTTGGATCATAAACAGTAACGTACCGGTCAGAAGAGGTAGAGCATGTATGAAAATTTAGCTACAGCTAACCATTCAGCATAGTGAATAGGGGTCATTGGGGTGACATTTGAGCGGACCGCCCCGGGTGCCGTTTACTCTAGCTACGCCACTGCATAGGGGAAAGTATATCAGAAAGATTATCATGAAAGTATTTATAGAAATGTTTCAATTTATTGTGGTGGAAAAGGGACTACAACCTAGATACCATTTTCAGGACCAGTAGCATTGCAGACGTTTGTAATACCCAGTTGTAGGATATGTATATATTTTTTTCCTTGTGTAAGTTCAACGAATACTCGTCGCCACTTTTGTAATGATCGTTTGTAGGAGATACTTTGTAAATCAGAGATACAATAATAGTAACACATACGAACAATACTCGGCCAAACGCCGCTAATTCCCATATATGTATATATTTTTCTTTTACCCGTCGCTTGATCTAATTATTTCAAGATGAGGTCGAATGTGCTTGCTCTCTGGCGATCCGTGTTCAAACCCACGAGTCGGCAGCGACACTTTATTCCTATATGACACAGACTCTTCTTTGGATTTCAGCACAAATCTCTAAATATATAGCAAAAGCACCAGACCAGATTTGGCATCAATATTGAATGCCTGGACTAATGTTAGACTTCTAAATTTTATATATGTTATACTAAATTGATTGTGTCGCTAAAATACATATGAATAAGCCCGTAAAAATACAATCATTTAAAAAGAAAATGTTATTTTGTCTAGGTTCTGCTGTCTGCTAATTGTTCGTATAATTAAGATCGTTATATTAGAATTTTCATTCGCTATTGTTTGCATCATCAGATAAAGAGATCAATGAATATTGCTAAAAGAGAAAATGACGAGAAAAGACATCAATTATCAACGTTATTCGATAATTTATTGTTTGGACACCTTTTATTTTGCAAATTAATTACCAGTGTTCGTTATAATAATTTACCAATCATTCCGCTGTGTACCGAATGAAGTCAGTGGGTAAGAATAAAAAGAAATGTGGATAATTGACGGTCTGTATTGTTTTAGTAGTTGTGATTATATGCTCTTAACATCTACAAAGATCTGAAGAGGCTTATTCGATTTCTCGTTTGGAGATATCGATCACTTTATTCAGTGCCCAAATATCGAACCAAGCAAAAGAATTGTTTTATTAGTCATCACAGACAACAGAAATTTAATCGAATATATTTGATAATTATTTTGCCCTTTTCTTATTCAATTTCCAAAAAATGTTTTTTTTTTTTCAATATTTGGTAGTTGACGCCGTCTCTTCACAATGTAGAAATGCGTGTTTAGTTCCCCGCTAAATGAGTATTTATATGAAGTTCTAATCTCAGAGTAAATGGCGAGTTGGTTTATAATATGTCAATAATGTTTATAATATGGATTTTATGCCAGTCACTGTTTACTAAATACATTGGATATTAACCAAGCAATAGTGGTAATACTTTTCGATTGTGGAACTCCCTTCCGGCTCCTTTCTTTCCAGTCAATTTTAATCTGTAAAAATTTAAATGCAATGTCAATCGCTACGTCCCGTCCTCCTGATTATTTTTCTCTTTCCGATAATTATTAATGTTTCTGTTCCTAATTCTTCCACACCCTGTAACCTCTTCTGTCACAGTGGCTTTACTGTCTTGCATTGGGTGATACCGATTTAAAAAAAAAAATATCCACAATATATATATATTTATATGACTATGATGTGCGAGTGGTATAAAGGATAACGCCTGCGATCGAAAATTCCAGTCGAGTGTCGGTGCATTCACTTTCACGCAAATACTCCTTGGAAAAGTATGAATCAGCGAATCCCCCAGCTATGGGTTAACTAGTAGAACAGTCTGAACTTTTCAACCTTCCGTAGAAAGTTGTTTAGGAGAGCAAGAACTATTAATTAAAACCGTACATAGACCTGGCGAAATACCTGTTATGCAGGTAATGAAATCTCTCGATGATCCTTTTGGTTGTTATATCATCAGTCTCGTCTTATGGAGAAAATAAATAATTTCTAATAAAACTACGCCTCTGTCTTATTTGTTATCTTCTTCTTCTTCTTCTTCTTTAAACTTCTTAGTAATGTTTGTCTTGTTGCTATCTTTCTTAAAAACCGTCCCACAACAGAACACAAGCTCATCATTTAAAGAATCCGATCTTCCCACTCCATTCCTTTTTGTGTGCGTCAAATTTCCCGAGCAGACCCTTCCAAATTATGTTTGGAGGTAAGATCTCATAACTTTACTGTTGAAATAGCGTGATATAACTTCTATTCTAACGTGTTCTTATTTTGCATTTCTCAATTTTGGAACTCTTTTACGGCTTCAAGCTTTCTAGTCAACGTTGATTTTCAAAAACGTAAATACAATGTCAATCTTTGACTTCTGACTTCTTAATCCCTGTTCTTTTATTGTTCTCGCTCATCGATACTGGTTTCCTTTTTCTCATTCTATTTTGCACACAGTAACTTCATGCAGCTTATTGAATTTATTGCCTTGTTTGGTGCGAAAAAAATATATGTGTTCCACAAATGTCAGTTGCTTCTTCCTGATTCTAATTACGAGTTTCCTTTTTGTTTCCATTTTTCTTAAGTCTGCCTCATCGCTTCCACGCTCTGTCCATGTTATTTTCAGCTTCTTTCTATAGAAACACATTTTATTGGCTCCACTCTTGACTTCATCACTGAGGAAGTTCCATCATTAATTAGTCATCGCTAAGGAGAGGATGCTCACGAAAGAATTAAATAAAGTTCACAAACACACACACACACATATATATATATATATGTTTATATATATATATATATATTCCAGGCTTATTTTCCAACTTATTCAGGATGATATTCGCCCTCTCTAACCTTCTAAATTTCTGTCCTAGAGTAACAAGGTGCCTCAGATGTTTCACGTACGATTTCATTTCCGAGTGCTTTTTCACGGCTCTTTGAACTGTCATAGCTGAAACAGCTCTCCCAGGGGCCAAGCATCGTATCGATTATGTTGGATCTTTTTCTGTTTAGTTCTAAGTTGAAATGATAATCCCTCTTCTTTTTGTGACCTGATCCAGTTTTACTCTCTACTGTTCCCTCTTTTTTCAACTTATTCACCGTTCTCTTGATGGTTCTTGAATGGATTTGAATATGGAAACCAGGGTATGAATGTTGATGCCATTCCGAAGGCCTGAATGATATTTTCTTCTCACCATTGCTATGATAGGTAAAAATTACAATAGCAAATTTACCTATCATAGTTTTACAATTATGTTTGCACAATCCATCATTGATTTCAGCAATCAAATGCGTATGTATGTACGCAACAGCACACATATGCATATAGATGTCAAGCCCCATACTATTCACATATGTTTATGTGTGTGTGTGAGTTCCGGTGGGCGAGCGCGTGTGTATGGGTGTCTGCGTACCTCAATAGGTGTACGAGCGTGTATGTATGTTTGCCTCAGTGTGACTGGCGTCCCGACGACAATTTTTACTCCAACTTACATAAAAACACCAATACACGAATTCCTACATAAATCCAAAATTAAAAAAAAAATTATCTGTTTGTCTGACGATCGCAAATGCGTGAAACCCAGGGTCAAAAACTCACATTAATCCATCTAAATATGTTAGCTCTAACACTAATATTAAGCGCTTTCCAATATGTACCGCGCATATAATATATAAATAATATATATAATATATTGCACACACACACACATACATATATATATATACATATATATATATATATATATAAAATTCGCTTGAGGATGAAATGGAACTAATGTTATTAATTTAATTACAAAATTAAATTTTCAGCTATTAGCTTCCATTTTTTGAATTATGATTATTAATGTTTAGCGAAAAAAACGTATTTTAAATCAGTTAATTTACAATATTAATGCTCTTTAAATTTACATTGAGCACTATTTTTAAAAATATCAATAAGAACACCAGATTGTATATCTTACTGTTCTTTCTCTCTCTCTCTCTCTCTCTCTATATATATATATATATATATATATATATATATATATAAAATATATATATATATATATCAAATATATATAAATATTCATCAGGATTTGTATGTTAATGCACGTTTAAATTTTTTGGGGCGAAGGGATTTCGCCATTTTATATCATTAACTTTACTAATCTACTTTTTATATGAATGATTCATGATATATATATATATATATATATATATATATATATATATATATATATATATATATATATATATATATATATATATATATAAGAAAGAGAGAAATACCTTTTGTCAAGATAGTTCTCAATAAATCAAGATGTAATTACTTGAAGCTGTGGATCCAAAACAATTATTTCCCTAATTTACAAGAAACCTATCTTCAATCAATAATAACGGATGTCAAAGTAAAATTGCGAAGATAGACGCTAACGTTAACAGTATTCTTCAATTGTGCCGAAGAATTGTTTCCACTGGCCACAAGTCTCTTGTACTGCTGCTTCCTCTCGTACATTTAAATTACTGCCTCACAGGTTATTTCAACGGATTTCTAAAGTTGAATAACGAGAAAAACAAAACAAAGTAAGGCACGAAAAAGAAATCTAAAAATATAGAAGATGCAATCGGAAGCCTGGCAACAATCTTCCTCACTTCCTCGTGTCCATTCAGTTTGAAGGATAAATCTCAAAGAAAATTATTCACACGGCGATATTTAAAATGTAGTCTTTAAATATATTCATATTATATATTATTATGGTCAGAAGACATTAACAGTTATAAAATCAAACACGTGTTTTGTATATTTAAACGCAGAAAGCGATTACAAATAAATAGAACTTTCTATATTTTCATAGTTTCATATTTAACATTGTCATAGTATGAACGCATTTCGAAGAAAACCACTGTGCTTTACAAATAATTCTTATCATATGTTTAAAGTATCGGTTAGATTTACCAATATAAATTAAGTCACTCCTGAAAATGATGAGGGAAACATTTGCAGAACTTATATTTAGTCTTGCATACTAGTTATAGTCATGCTGACTGCGAAGTAATTTCGATAATACGCCACTGCAAGAACGTTGCCCATGATAGAAGTCTTTAATTTCAGATAAAGTCTATAATTGTATCATTAGCACGGATTACAAAGGAAGAATCAAGTATACCATTATTTTGTTTTGAATATTATAACCAATTTTAGAATCAGCAATTATTCCAGAGTGAATGCATTTGAAGAGGAACCCTGAAGATCTATAAATGTCTAACAGTGATTTACATGGTTATTTATGCTTTTACGATAAAGCTCTAAAGAAATCTTTGAATTCAGTTTTTGCGTCTTCTTTGCAATGGGATGTCTTTTGGCTTAAAGAATTGTCAAGACTCTGGAAAAGGTGAGAGTTATTGGGCGAGAGAATTGGGCAGTATGGTGGATGTGGGAAAGTTTCGATTCGCAAGTCTTTGAGCTTCTATAGAGTCATCCTGGAAACATGTAGGCGAGTAAAGTCCTAATGCAAAATCCGAGATCGTCATTTAATCAGCTGTAATGAAAAAAAAAAGCCAATGGCGAACCACCGGACTGTCACCATAGTCTTCTGCAATTTCGTCTTGGAAAGTCCTTTGTCATGATTAAATCATTGAGCCTATCGTTTACGACTGTCATAAAGGATTCAATTCTCATTAAGTCACTATTCGATCAAGAAATAGATCATTCGAATTTCACAGATACAACATGGAACACACTTGGAACCATCGAACTCTTACGGTTAGTTCATGTGTAACACATTTATCGAGTTTTTTTCCACTTGCCAATTATCTTGGGATGGTCCGATATTGTTGAAATGTCGACACATTATCTGAGAAATTTTCAGGACACTTTTACGTGAATGTTTTTCGAATTTTCAGATATGGATTGTCAATTGCTGATGAACATCATCTATCAACTTGATCTTCAAGCCACGTATCTCTACTACGAAACTTTATAAACCAGCGCTGTACTCTTCGAACAAAAGTGGATCCTTCCCTGCATGCTCTGTTAATATTGGTAGCACTTTAGAAAGCATTATGACCAAGCTTGAGCCCATGCAAAGAAAGTAGACACATTACTTATATTTTCATGCCAAAAATTTGGAATATATGTTTTAAGTTAACATCAGAAAGTGATTGATCTAAAATATACAATGAGGTCACATTAGAAATGAGTAATATAATCTTTTGCGCAACTATTGTAATACTATAGTAGAACATAATTAAAAGTTTTATTCTAAAACCGGACATTATTTTCCAAACAACCTAATATTATAATAATAACTTAGAAGCAAATTAAAAGGTTTATTGTAACCTTCTATTAAATTAATATAGTAGAACCAAAAGATTTATTCTAAAATGGAACATTATTTTTCAAACAAATTATTATGATAATAATATATCTAAAAAAATTAAAAGATTTATTCTAATATCAGACATCATTATGCGTACAACCTACTCTCATAGAACAAAAAAAGATTTATTCTATAATAGGCCATTACTTTACGGCACAACCGAATATTAAAATCCATTAGAACAAAGAAAGGTTTATTCTAAAATCGGACATTATTTTCCAAACAACCTATTATTATAATATTTTAGAATAAAAAAGTTTTATCCTAAAACCGGACATTATTTTCCGCACAATCTAATATCATAATGTATTAGAACAAAAAGTTTTATGCTAAAATCAGACTTTATTTCCCGAACAACCTAATATCATAATATATCGGAGCAAAAAGGGGTCATTGTAAAACTGGAAATTAGTTAAGTAATCATCTGTGAAACAAGTCTGATAAACATAGCTTGCTGTCGTGGACATTTAATCTGGGACAAATTATATATTAACCTGGAATAAGTATGATACACTTCTAGTTGAAACTTCGCATGTAATATCTTTAAAACACTTAGGAAGGGATCAAAATGTGCATATTATGCGGATATGTAAGATAGATAAGACTGTTGACCATTAACGTGAATAGGTTAAGATTTTAATTTTTCGGTGAAGAATGATCTTGGGAGTTCATTCCATAATGCAGCAATTCTAGGCAAGAATCCGTTTGTGTGTTCCTACATACCAATGGAATACGAACGGAATGAGAATGAGTCGCCACTGGGTAGGTTATATGGCTGGTTCTCGCTGTGACTGTTTTGACTAGTGGAACTAACGAATTTAGTTAGCCAGAAATATATACCATGAGTAATAACAGACTAGTAACATTTCCTCTGGTAAACAATTAAAACAAGTTTACGGTGGTAAACACTTTATCAACCACATGACTGTGAAAATGGTTTTGAATTCTCTCGAAATAGGAAAGTAATGATTGGGTAGCTGCAGCCTAGACGTTGTATCATTAGTGCATGTTTTGAATTTATGTGTTCCTTGTGATGTTAGAGCATGGCAGGATGTGTTAGGTACTTTCTGAGTATGAAATATGGTCATCAGTGAAAGGCACTCATAGCTGATAAAACTAATTCAGTCAGTTATATGATATGCTTAGTCGATCATGTATCTATCGATACACGAGAGTAGGTTGCCATTTCTTTCTACAGTAGACCAGTTGCCATCAAAGGCTATAGAACTCGGTCTGACCTGCTATTTACCCATAGCTGGAGGGGGGAAGAAGAAGAGGATTTATACCTTTGCGTTTATTAACATGTAAGTGAATGTAATGGATTCGACTGGAATTCGAACTCGGTTCTTCGATTCCTCAATCGGAGCCGCTATCCATTACTCCACCATACCTCCTCAAACTCATTACCGTATAAATTTTGTCAAGCCATGGTTCCTCTGCGTTAATGTACATAGTAGAGCATTTACATGTTATAAGTGAGCTAAGTATTATATTAAGATTATTGTTAATATAACAACATTTCGGTCACTCTACCCTATGCCCTTCTTCAGTGGTTTCGCCATCCGGGTAACGTTCATAGTTTAAGTAGTAATTTCAAACAATAGAAACCATCGAAAATAGAGGGAAGCTTGCTTTTGGTGGCACTTTAGATCGAAGAAAAGCATCATTTTCTTCGTAATAAAGCCCGGTGTGCAAACAAATTATATACGATACGCGGTGATCCCAAGAGAACTAGAAAACCTACCAGGATTAATTTTCGTTGAACATAATCATAACGATATAAGATACGCAGATGGCAATATGTGTTGATGGCAGACTTTGAAGGAATATTGAAACAACTCTCAGAAAAGGTAGTAATGGAAAATTAGAAGAAAGGACGAACAAGCAACTCGTAGACTGAATGCATGGTTGTCAGCAAAATAGACAACCTGAGTGGGGATCTATATCTTGAGGACGTCAATATCGAGCCCGGAAATGTATCGTTTTCGACAATGGACAATGTGATAGCAAAACCTGAAGGCGCATAAGAATAGCGAAAGATGCCTTCCAGAAACAAAGTACGATATTAAGAAGTCAGAAAATTTAGTTAAAACAAATATAGAAGTACTGAAATGTTATTATTACTAATGCTCAACTTATACAAAGCCCAAGGGTCACTCAGGGGACTGAAGGAGGATTTTTGTGTGAGCGATAAGTGTAAGAGTTAAAAGATATGAATGATAACGGTTAAATTTACACTTGAACCCGATTAGATTGTAGCGGCCTGGAAAGCATGCCCTCGGGACTCGGTTCCACAAAATAACAGCTTGTAAGAAGAAGCTGTGCGTGTTGAAAAACTATTAAGTGAGTGGGTGTGGTTCGCCTCAGTGTATGATAGCGGCTGGTCAAAGCTGTGATAATTAGAGTTGACAGAGCTATGAGATGTAGCCCGTCCGAATATTTTTCCATGGAACTAGCGAACGAAAGGTTTGCAACATTTCGTCTGTGAGAAAAGGGCTGCATATTGGAACATAATTACTCACGCACAAGGCCACTCGGCGACGGGAACAATAACAGAAGCAGCAGCATCATCAACAACAACAATGGAAGAAGAAGAAGAAGAAGAAGAAATGGAAAAAATTGAAGAAGTCTTACCAAATTAACCAGCAGCAACAACAAAAACAACAATAACAACGGAAGAAGAAGAAGAAGAAGAAGGAGGAGGAGGGGGAGGAGAAGGAGGAGGTTACCAATTTCCCTTTTAGAATATACGAATTAACAGCCTTGCCGGACCCGAAGTTTAACAATGCCAAAGTATTTCAGACACTTCGGTGACGATGACGAAGTCTAGATATTTTGGGCCATAAAAAATAAATATTGTGTCGTATTTTGCATCATTTTGTATGTAACCTAAAACTGATGACCAGAGGTTTCCTACGGTGGTCGTCTGTGTAATGCCGTTAACCAGACATATACACCGAGACATTGATCTGGATTTTAGTTATAAGTTTTCAATATCCAAAGATAAAAATAAATGTGTAATACTGCCGTTTTAAGTACATTGTCGAACTGGGACATTCATTTTGTTCCCAAAAAGCTTAGATAGATTCAGTTTGGCGCCTGATGTATTAGGCAAACTTGTCTTTCTTTACAACTAAATTGAATTAATATCAATATAGAACTAAAAGAAAATATTAAAATCTTTATTCAGAAAATTAATTATATTTCAGTGACTCGGCTAAAAGTTAACGAGAATAATCTGTCCAAAATCTAGTAGTGAGTTCGATCCTCGCTGGGGACCCCGTACATAGTTGTTATTATATAACCCAACAAGTATTACCGTGTCTTAAAATCAACCAGCATAATGCAAACTAAATTATATTTGAAGGTCTAGTATTAAAGTAATGCTCGGGCCATCGCTATAGTTGTTACACTTTATGGTTGTAAAATCAAATATGAATGCAAAAATAAATATGTCCTATGTAAAATTATTGTTTATTCAATTTTTTTCTATCAGTCCGTACCAGTGGCGATAATACGATAATACTTCTAAGGTACAAGGGGGCATTTAGAGTTAAAGAGAATAAGAAAACATTAAAAGGGACCGGAAACCCAAATCTAAACCGGAAACAAGGGATTAAACTTTACTCTTGCTCAAATGACCGCGAAGGTATCTGACTAATTAATGTTAGAGTGTATGTGGTTTGGGGGACTTTCTTCGCACGTTTATCTAATTCTTGTTAGGATGTGAGAGACACTGACGTTTCCCCAATGATGGTTGAGGCGCATGTGTTTTCATGTTATTCATTTGCTTCGATGGACCACATCTTAAGCTCAGCACGGCCGGCCTCTCTTTTGTATATCAGCACTGTAATTTAAATACTAAGAGGCCCGATTCTGCACTTAGTGATTACAAGGACAGGGTAGGTGAACTTTCAGATGCATCTGGCTCTCTTGATGTTCTATATTGACATCGAATGCAATGCTTATTTTGGTGTTTCTTATGTTTACCTCACTACATATTGGGAACACCACAGGTCAACAACTCTAACAATAAAGGTAATTTTTTTCGTAAATCATTTTCGTCCTAAGCTCCTGAGTGAGAGTTAGTGATTATGAATTAATTTGAGAAAAAAAAAATGATTAATAATTTCATACTCTTGTGAAATCAGTCATCACTATACGGTATTTTGCCACACGCTGCATCTTCTTCTTTTATGCGCCATGCCCCTTCAAGATGCAGGTGATCATTGCTCTCTGTTAGTAAGATTTTTTCTTTATACTATCTTTCCTGTTCTGCCAAGCATTTACACAAGTTCGCTATGTTATTCGCTGTTTCTCTTTGTTTCTCTTGGTTTCAAGATCTCCGCTGAGTGCTAATTTCTCCAAGCTAACTTTACTCATAGTGTGTCCTAGAAATTTAATTTTTTTATTTCTGATTCGTGGTTTCTTGAATACCGTTTAGGTTAGCATTCCCCATTAATGTTCCTCGTTAATGACATGTTCACGGTATTCTCAGCCTTATTCTGTAGAACGAAATTTCTGTCGTCTTCCTCTGTGAGATGATCGAATTTTCCAGCATGCACCGCCATATTAGAAGACAGATATTCGAACTGCATTAAGTTTCCTAAAGACACATTTTATATATATATATATATATATATATATATATATATATATATATATATATATATATATATATATGAAGAAAAATATATACGGAAAAAACAAACAAAAATCCTTATATACAATTATGTTGTTTTAATGTTAATATGTCAACGTCGGACGTTTCGGTCTAATAAACCATCTTCAGGACATATTAAAACAACATAATTGTATATAAAAAAGGATTTTTTTTTTTTTTCCGTATATATTTTTTTTCATACTGTCGGATTTATAATATATCCATATATTTGCTTACATTATATATATATATATATATATATATATATATATATATATATATATATATATATATATATACAAAAATACAGTAGATTTTCAACAGTTAGTCACCGTAAAGATCTAGATCTTTGTTAATTTAAATGTAGGCAATAAAACAGTGAAGTAATTTTGCACAACATAAGTAAATGCTTCACACGACTATCTCATATTTCTTCACTGTAAATTCCTGTGGCTATTTTGTGCAAAGCAGAAGAGATTTATTTGGTGCGATTTTCCATTTTAAACTGTCACGGACAGCAGGACGACAGCTTGCAAACACGTCGAGAAGACAGCCTCGTTGGGGTCGTAAATTCCAAGTGTACTGACTGTCGCACGAACATGTTCGATGCCACATTAAGCAAAGTTTAATATAGGCATCCATTTCAGTGCAATGCTTAACAAGTTCATTTTGCACACTGATTCGCTCGCAAGGGGAATTTTAACTATGATCCACAAGTTTCACCACTTATATATTAAATCAACTTAGTTAACAACCCATTGAACTAAAAATGTTCTAAAACATGACAGGGCTTAACTTCAGCTATGGGCAAATATCAGAACAGACCGGGTTCTATAGCCTTGGATGGCAATTGGTCTCTCGCAGAAAGTATAAGTAATGAAATTACTGGCAAACTACTGCAGGAAAAAATCTGCCTCATCGGTCATGTATCGAAAGATACATGATCGCCTACGCGTATATCACGCATGGCACATAACTGACTGTTATTATTATCACTTTTCGGCAGCACTGTTCTCCGGTCTTCAGGTAATTTTGAGACAAACCCTTTAATTTGCAACGCGAATTGTCCCCGCTCCGCTGTCCATGTTTCGGTATATAGGTTTTTCAAAAAATGTTAACCCTCTACATGGCCCAATAGCCACTCGAGGAAGATGGTTAAATTGTTTTGTTCAGTTTTAGTACTCTTCAGTTAATACTAATCCTGTTTACACTTAGTTTAAGCCTCTACTACCTAGCCAAACGATTACACTCAGAATTATTATAACCATATCAGGAAATAATGAGTCAGTCCTCCAGAACTGGTATTGATTTGGCAAATCTCAGGTAAGAATATTTATGTGCCAAACGGCATGGTTTTGCTAGTTATGAAAGTCTAAATATATAATTAATATTGAACGGTAGACGCAACTATCTTGTCCAACGAGTAACCTATAATAGATATAAAGAGATATGTTGATGAATAAATAAGTGTATTTGTATGCTTCCGTTTCGTAACATATTGAGAAGTGATTATTTGAATTGTGGAACTACAAAGTAAAAGATATGAAAGAACTGTAAGAAATGCTTTAGGATATTCTGAACGGATTTTAACAACATGCGCATTCAGTTCTGTCTATCCTGTGTCTTAAATAGACGTAGGTATATGAATGAAATAAATAATAAAAAAGTGCTGATGTGCATTTCAACCCTCGTCTTTTATCCGGTATTGACACAATTTTATTGTGTACGGCAGCTGTTTTGATCATCCACGAAATGTTTCTCAGTAGAGATTCGGTATTCCAGACAAAGTGGTGACTAGAATCGTTCAGGGGAAAGAAGGCTTATTTCAGTAGAAATCCTAACGCTCAAAGGACGTGATATTACGTTTTTTCAATGAACCGAAAAGAAAAATGCAATTTCCATGTGAAAATATATATATATATATATATATATATATATATGTATATATATCGCATGAAGCTTAACAAATAGTCCCTTAGAAATGCTGACAAACAAATTCAATAAAAGCATATAGCAGCATTATATAAAAGAGATAAAAAAAATAGTTTTCAAAATACAACAAGCAGAGCATTATACTTATGATATTTGCGTATCTTCCGCCTCGTTTTGAGATTGATGATGAAGCCAAGCATAAAGTCTACGTTACGAATAACAATTTTTTCAGATTCTTTCCAAATATTCTCAACACAACAAAGGCAATAAATCCACTAAGAAGCAAGCTGTTTACGGAGGAGACAATATGAGAGAAGTAAAACATTATTAAGTACAGAGAACAATAAAAGTACATGAATTAAGAAACAGAAGATAACGATAGACATTGCATTTACATTTTTCATGATTAAAGTTGACTTGAAAGTAATAAAACGGAAGAGAATTTCATAAACTAGAAAAGTGATAGAAGAAACTGCTAACATAGAACTTTCAGATACATCAAGCCATTTCGAATGATGGGGCCTGTATAATGAAAAACGTAAAATGATGAGAACTTGCCTCTAATTTAATACTGTGTTTATATTCATAAATCTAGTTACCATAGAAGAAATCTCATCAGAACAATTACCATGAATGTATTTATGGAACATGTACAAGAAAGTTACCTTACGGCTGTGACAAAGTGACTGAATCCCAGATGCCAGATCAAGCCCAGTAACATTACAGGCTGGCGGAGCACTGTTTTCTTACATTCATTTCACTGTTTTATCCACAGCTTTTCTATACAAGATTATTTAAGGCTGCAGATGCTATAGACATAATGACCTATAATAATATTATTTTTCAAATGCTTTTTTTCATATTACTATAAATCATGTAGCAACTCCTACATAAAGTAGTAAATAATTTCATATTATTATAGATTATACAGGAACTCCGTCAGCTGATATTAAAAGAAAATGAGAAGAAAAAAAATCGTCTAAGAATCTATTGTAAAAAAACAGAATCTACTGCTGTTCAAAAAAAGCAGAACCCAACATACGAATGAGAAATTGAAGATATCAGTATCAAGCAAATACAAACATTTAAATATCTAAGAAGTGTATTAACAGAGGACGGAAAGTGCGAGAGTGAAATTAGAAGTTTCATTAAGATTGCGAAAATGTCTTCCAAAATCTAAGCAAAGTATTAAGGAACAGGTAAATCTTGCTAGAAACAAAGAAAATGTGTACGTAAATGTTATCCAATATCGGGCATCTTATATATCCAATGAATGCTAAAAAATTTCATCACCGACGAAGAAGTGACGTGTGGCAACAGAAATTTAGATCTACAGAAGGATACTGAGAATACTATGAGAATTATAAGTTTTAGCGAAAATGGAAACAAGAGAGACATAGCATCAGAAAAAGACAGTTGAAATGTTGACGGTACAGAAGGGGAAAGTGTGCTTAGAAAATTTAACTGACCGGTCATACTGAAGGCAAGAGAGACAGAGGAAAATATGGCATGACCTACCTAACAAGTTTGTGTAAATGGTTGTGCGAACAGGGATGAAGAGAAATATTCAAAAGACAATATTTTAAAATAAGTTCTACAAGAGACAGGAAATTTTGGACAGTCAGGATCACCTATATCCTAAAAGCCCATGAAAGATTATTAATTTTACTATTTATTAAATTTTATAAAGTTAATAAGAGAATAATGTTTGCTAATTAAATTCATTGTAAATTGACACCCACCTCAGGGAAGCAAAAAAAGAAAAATATTCAGGTATCAAGTTTGCTTAAAATTATTTTTTTAATTTTTTTTTCGGAATGCTTAATGGGTAGTAATATATAAAATAGGCTCTGAATGTTACGAATTAAAAAAAAAATGTTCGTGTGTGTTTTAATTTTAAGAAATTATGTAACGAGCATATTGTGTCCTCTACGGTGTTTGGAAAATCGTGTCATCCTGACATAATTTAATTTTCTGTTTCAGATGGGTGACATGGCTTCTACAGTTTGGAAGAGAGGGTTAAAGAGACAAAACTTTCGGACCATCCTGTAGATTTCGTAGTTCAGCAAAATGAACCACTTATTCACTATTATAAAATATAATCAAAAATTAATTTTCGTATTCGAGACCTGGAATGGTTAATATATAGAATCTTTTTTTTTTTTAATTTTAGCAAATTCACCCCGATCAAGGCAGTAAAGCCACCGAGACGAAAGCTGGTTGTGGAAGAGTTAGAAGCAGGAACGTTGCTAAGGAGCTGGAACCGAAGAAGACTAATCAAAAGGACAGCAGATAGCGATTGACATTGCATTTAAAATTTTGGCTGGAAAGCAAGAAGTTGGACGGGTCTTCCACAAGCGAGAAGTGCGAGAAAAGAAAAAAAAGTTAGCATAGCCTTTATGGTCAAATCGAGTCAGCTCAACCGTAAATAGGTGAAACTTCATACAACAAAAAAAAAATTCTTGTCGCAGTCTCACATGTACATGTCAAATCCTTATTGATATGCACGTATGTTTTTTTTTAGAAAAACGTATGACTTACTTTCTCATTCAAATTCAGCAAAATACAATATAAATGTGACCGGCTTCGTCACTGGTTACTGCGTATTTGTTAGCGGTGTCAGTGGTTCGTATTTAGTGAAGGATTTTGAATACCGATTTTCTGGGCAGGCAAATCATCATAATTTAAAGATTAGCATAACGCAGTATTCTTAACTCCAATTTACTCTTGAAACCGTCTAAATTAAGTTTGGTTAATGTCAGTGGGAAGTCACGCTTCTAGCTTTAGGAAAGTCTGGTATATGCTCAAGTGATTTATCGCTAAGTGAGGAGCACAAATGTACATTTTAAAAGCTGCTCTGTCAGCGGGGTCGAGTATAAGCCAAGTGCATCACCTGCAATTGCATAAGAACTCGCAAGAGAGACCACCTACAAAGTAAATGCTTACAGACAAAAATATAACAATCAATATTTAACTATTTGCAAAATTATAAATATTTTTCGAATTAAATATATATTTTCACCGATTTCGATATCAAATAACCGGTAATAACTATGCTATTATAAACATAATTGTGTATTTAAGCAGCAGTCCGTCTTTTATATTCAATATGTATTGTGTTTTATTTTCAGACCACTAATTGTGCAAAAGCTGTCCAAATGTTTGGTATTTCCGAGCGCTTTCAGCTACACTTTAAGCCATTATCAAGGATGGTTTTATTTTTACTTTTTAAATGAGTTCTAATGGAGTTGTGGTCGGACAGGTGTAACGTAAGTCGTCTTGATAAGCATGTAATAGTTTTACCGACGTAATCATTTATAAGTTTGTTTTGATCGGGAACAAAGTTCCTTAAGGAGTGTTTGAACTCATAAACAATGTTATTTCTTTGTCGTTTTGATTCGTTATTTTGGTGGATAAGGATATTTATTTTAATTTTTGTAATAGATAATTTATTTTTTTGATCGGGTCAACTCGGCTAGTGTATTTCTTAATGATATTTCCAAGTGAAGATTGATCCTGCTAATAGTTGACGTTCAATTGGCTTTTGTAGACGATATTTAAGTTAATGTTTTTCTCTATGTGTTCAGTATCGTTATTATTTCCTTTGGAAAGAAATATTCTAATCTGGTAGTTGATGACGTAGGAAAACCATTGCTAACTAGTTTCTGTTTTATATTGTTGAATTCTTTAAAGAAAGGAAATATGAATTTTTTTACCACTGTTATTTTGTATCTAAGTGAGAATTCACGCTGGAAAGAAAGGTAGCAAGAGTTTCTGCTTGTATTCTTTTTTATAAAATGAGGTGCTGAAGGTGTTGATACTGTATTCTACAAAAACATGCACGAATGAGATTTAATGGTTTGACTTAGTTTGTAGGTAAAGTTATTGACAGAGATTTTTTTTTCAAATATGGTTTTCATTATCTATTTCTTGTGTTTTTATATATATATATATATATATATATATATATATATATATATATATATATATATATATATATATGTATGTATGTATGTATGTATGTATCTTTTTTGTGTGCACGCACGAGCGTGTGTGTGTGTATAGCGGCTGGCAACACACAAAGCCGGAATGACAATCACTGACATATCCAGTCTATCAGTTACACTCCCTCAACAACACTGCATTCATTGGTTGTGTGAATTACAATGGCCCATAAATCCTGCCATCGTCCTGCATTTCTTGTTACATATGTGGCACATCAAATCATATTCGGGTTGAAGTTGACTTTGATCATCATCACTTCTAATGTGTCTCTTTATATGCCTTGTCAGACCCGACCTGAACTTGCACGGCCTAATGCAGGCCGCGCATTCAAAGCATGCCATTACGAAATCTTCATATACAATAGACTGTTGGTGTTGGTGTGATTTCTGGTGACTGAGAAGACCAGCCATGGACAGGCATATCCGACTGCATTGGGCACATGGCCAGGTTTGCACCTCATAGCAATTCAGGGATCCCTTCCTAACACCTCTCTTAATTTCCGCATATTTCTGTGATGCTTCGTGGAAGATCTTGACGACATCAGCAATACCAACTCTCTAAGCAACCCGGTCTTCGTCTAGAGTCTCCCAGTTATCGAAACGAATGTTGCACTTGTATAGTGACTCTTTAAGGCAATCTTTGTAACGAAGTTTTCGCTTGTGCTGAGGTCTTTTTCCCATTTCCAATTCTCCATACATTGTTTTGGCATTCTGTCATCTGCCATATGGATAACATGTCCTGTTCATAGCAATCTGAATTTGTATATAATTGTTTCCATAGAGAGTGAATTGGCCCTTTGTAGAACAACAGTATCAGGAATGTGATACATTCAGTGGATTTCAAAAACCGACCGAAGGCATCGTTGATGAAAACGTTTCAGAATCTTCAGATGTCTGCGATAGAATACCCATGTCTCACATGAATATAGCAGGGGTGACATAACGCAGCCATTATATATTTTTAATTTTGTCTGCTTTTTATGCCCCTCTGACTCCAGACACGGTACTAGAGTACTGCAAATATATCGGATGCCTTTTTAATCCGTAACACTATCTCATCATCAAGGGAGCATTGGCGGTTTAGGGTGCTACGAAGGTATACAAATTTGTCTACTACCCCAAGTCGACTACAATCAACATAAATTGATGGCTCTACAGTGACACTCAGAAGTATTGGATACATGTTATTTTCTGTTATAACTCTAGTTTATGTTCGCCATTTTGCCTGATATTTGGTAAGTAATATCTCGTAACGTTGTTTTAGTTGTTCAATTCAATGTATGTTACAAAACAATACATAATGATAAATTAAGAAAACACCTTAAAAATCCATCTCGGTTATAATTTATTTCATTAATATTGTTTTATTCATCTCTTCAGACGAAATATTATTAAGAAATGGAATCAGTTCAGACAGACAGATATACCGGGATAAAAAGGAGAAAGTGAAAAAAGAGAGTGTAAAAAAGAAAAAAAAAGAAATAAGATGAAACAAGGAACAAGAAAAAAATTAAGAATTAAGAGTAGAAAAAAAATGAAAAACTAAAGACAGAAAAGAATGAAGAAAGAAATGATGAACCAATAGCAAAAATAAATTGATTGACTTAGAAAGATTTCCTTAAAAGGTTTTCCATGAAGAAGAAAGGATAAGTTAATATATCGGATAAATGAAGACAGAGAGATAGGAAGGAAAAGGGTTAGGAAGTTAAACGTGTTGCAACAATGTGTCTAATAAAATCAGTGAACGTGATGTCAGTTTAGACGACAATCATCATCACATAATACAATCATCACCATTTTAAATTAATACTACTACTACTACTAATAATAATAATAATAATGTGTGCAAAAATAGATTGATCTGACCCATTTGATACTTATTTGATGCAATACTTGATTTGTGATTTCTTGCTGAACTTGACGTCCATATCTTGATCTTGCCGATGTGACCTCCATCTTCTGGCTTTCTACTTCTGTATTTTTGATAGAAGTCATTTCCTTGTTTAAATTTAAATCTAATTTAAATCAAAAGGAAAACATTCAGCGGTAGGAGTTTGTGCCACGCGGAGACATCATTTGATCAAGATGAAATAATTCTTGTCCAAGCACCCTTTAAATTTAATTCATATCAAAAGTAAATATTTTTCAGTGTGTTGCTTCTTCCCTGGGAACCACCTTTGATCAAAATGAAATATACTTATCCAAGTACCCTGGGTAATGTAGTTTCAGAATATATATTGATATGTAGGCCTCCAAAACCCTAGAAGGTTTTCGATAACAAACAAGGGGACAGAGACTAAAACTTTATATTTATATATATTATTGTAACCTAGGAAAGGTTACTGAATAGAATAATCACATGAAGGTTGGTAATGAACCATACTACTTAAGACAAGAACAATACATATAAGATTCGCCAGCGGTGCGT
The DNA here is from genome assembly GCA_903632075.3 of Acanthosepion pharaonis. NCBI lineage: Eukaryota > Metazoa > Mollusca > Cephalopoda > Sepiida > Sepiidae > Acanthosepion > Acanthosepion pharaonis. Next base: position 315,952 of record CAHIKZ030001464.1, on the reverse strand, counting down.
AGAAGTTGTCAACTGCTAGAAGTGAGTCAAGTGAATTCCACAGTGAATCTCCAACTCCAGACCAACATACAGTATTTACTACTCTATTTATGTGAATGGATACATGCTCATTATTGTCCGTAGGTATGCTACAACACATACACACACACACATACACACACACTTACACACACACATACATACATACATACATATATATATATATATATATATATATATATATATATATATATATATATATCATATTTTTATTATCGTCCTGTTTGACATTAGACTACATGCTGCAGCAAGGCCTCTGATCGGGATGTTTTGAGGTGTATGGACCTACCTCTGAATTGCTCATGTTCCCAGGTCCACCCTAACCCAGGATGATAGTGCATGATAGGATCCTGACTGTGGGAAAATAGTTAAAACCAAAATGATCTGAAAACACTATGAAAGTGTAAAAATCCATTTTCACAGTAAAAATACCAGTAATACAATTTTTGGAATTAAATTGCTAGCAATACATTTTTTAAATGAAATTACTAATGCATACAATAAAACTGAATTTCGGCATTAAATGACCCATAATTTTTTGATCTGCCGCTGAACAAAGAAACCACAGTTTTATCATCGGTTTTATTTGATTTCATAAAAAAAGCGTTCCTTTTTCTTTTCTTACATAAAAAAAGTGTTTATATTTTTAATTTATATTTTCTTTTAGTTTTTCCTCCAGTTTTATTTTCTTTCTTTTTTCTTACGTAAAAAAAAGCAATTTTATAGCTGTCCATTTATTTCAACGTCTAGCTCCCGTCATCCTCTGAAAAAAAAAAAAATTAAAATCTTAAGCTGGAACTTAGTCGCCTTCATAAACATTAATGTGATGTGAAAACGATGATTTATTGATCGTCCGATAACCGTACGGGCGGTATGCAAACAAATAAATCTTAAATGTAGATATCCACTGCAGACGCATTTACTATCACATTTAGATCCGATTTCACAATGTAGAAATAACGCACATAGCAAGTAATTACGATAAGACTACGTTTCTCAATCCAGCAAGTATTCTAAATAAATAAACGCCAAATTCTCCCTCTTCGTCCGCGTGTTTGAAACTTCTCGAACCCGGGCCACACTTCCTATGCATAGTTATATTATATACCTTTTTGGAATCAGAATGATCCTGACATTCTGACCTTCATCTAGTGCCTGAACATCTCGCGTTGAGATTTCTGTCCGGATGAGGAGGGATATTTGAAAATTAAAATTATAAAATAACTGAAACAAGTTAGATTTTAAAATTTTAAAATTTATATTGAGTTCAATGTAAAACAAAACCCGTTTTGAATTAAAAAAAAAATTGTTTTAAATTCAGATTAAATTATCACCAAAATTTTGTGAATTGAGCAAATCATTTATATTTCTTCAAAATCCCAAGGACTTAAAGTGAGAGGTTTCGTGACGTGAGGTTTTGATGTTCTACAGAGGTTGTGATTTGAAGAACTCTGTGGGATTTTGGCCGGAACTGAACTTCTAGCCCGAATCAGAGTTAAAGTGAGGTGTTTGTCTTCCATGGAGTGAATAGAGGAATTCCAAGTTATTTCTTCTAAATTATCATTGCTGTTTTCTAAGCTGAAACAGAGGTTGATTCACTTTTGAGTCAGGGACCAAATTAGCCCTTCACCGGAGCTAGCTTAAAAGTTTATCATAAAGAGGAAAATTTCTAACAGGCAGGCAAATAGGAATATTTCTCGTTGGTTTTTGTGTTTTCAATTACTTCAATCAGGATCAAGAAAATATTTTCTACTGGTAGCTTTTTCTCTGAAATGTCATCAAAATTGTTAGGGGATTATCTACGATCTTGAAAATGCCTTTCCCCATTGTAACTATTAATAATGTGTCAAAAACTCTCTACAATACTGTTTAAATACTTTCTGTCACAAGTGAAAAATGATGCGTTAGGAAGGCCGCTTACCCTAGAGTATTTTATTATTATTATAATTATCATATCTTTACTTCCGAGTAAGAAACAAAGAAGGTTAAATAAGTGAAATGAATGGTTTTACATGATGCACTATATTCTTAAGGGTTTCAAAGAACGAAAGCCATTTTGTGAAACGTAGATATTTGCTGCTCTCAACAACATTAATTTAACGGCAACAAACCATCGAAGATTATATTTTGTTAGCAGCGTTACTCGAAGTCGGAACATCATCGCTGCAATTCCATTAATTTCTGTAATATCATCTGAAATAACTTTAGAGATCTCCAAAGAAGATTCGTTATTAATATTAATGAAACAAGGGAGATCAATATGGCAGCGTTAACTCTGAGACGTCAAAATCAAGCAAGTACATAATTTGAAGAAAGAGACAGTTGAAATTTCTAGCGTACATAATTAAGAAAGAGGGCTAAGAAACTTTGACACTCACAGGATATATTGAATGCATAAATGACAGAGGAAAACTATACATTCACCTACCTAACGAGCTTGTGTAAAGGGATGAGGAAAGATATCAAGAAGACAAACTTTACTATAAGATACAAGGACGATAAATTGTGGAGGGCCGTGATCGCCAAAGTTCTAAAGAAAAATGTGCTTAGAAGAAGAAGAAGAAGAAGAAGAAGAAGAAGAAGAAGAAGAAGAAGAAGAAGAAGAAGAAACGAAACTTGTAAATTTTGTAGTCTAACTTACTGACACAGGATGACGTTTTTTACGAGATAATATACCATAAAAAAGAACGTATAAGACGTAAACTGATTCGATCAAAATGTCACTACCAGAATTTAATGCTTCTTAAAAAGTAACCTAAAAAATAATATTCAAAAACATAACTTTCTGAATGTCAGGCTTTCAGTTAAACAAAAGACCCGCTATTCAAGATTGTTTATTTGCCCATCAAGCGAAATACTTTCGGAATTTTAATATTAGAAGGAAATTATGTTGTGGGCGGTCGGAGATAATGGGAGTGTTTACACAGACGACTAAACTATTTGCGGGTGGCGTGAAATATTTACCGAATTTGATGCACGTTTCTCTTATTAAATCCGAATTCCTTATTACGATGGCAGGTTTCGATTGAACAGGTCGATGCCGGAATCAATTTGAAATGATTTCTGATGACTGCCTGCCACGCATCTCGGTGGATTAACGAAATAAATTCTCGATTCGCTACGACGGCTGCCACATCAAAGGATATTGGTTGGCGAGGACACACAGATTCGCGAATGATAAAACTTCCATGTCAAGGCTTATCTTGGCGTAAAGATCGACATACACCCTGAACATTATTGAAGCGAAGTCTATGCTGAGAATCCAGGGAACAATCAGAAAAATACTCCTATAGTTCGAAAGACGTCATCTCTAAAAATCAAAATTTGAACTTGTTGACAAGTTATAGCGCCAATTTCTAAAACATTTAATTCGTCCAACATGGAATATATATATATATCTATATATATATATATATATATATATATATATATATATACAGAAGTATGTCAAATTCTAGAAAAAATTTTGTATTAGATAAGTTCCATCAATTTTTTCCAATTTGTCATACTATTTTTCTAAGTACTGTTTGTTTATATATAAAAATTAAAATATATATATATATATATATATATATATATATATATATATATATATATACGTTGGAAAAACAATGTTTCAACGTGATGTGTCTACAAGTATTGATATATATATATATATATATATATATATATATATATATATATATATATATATTTAAATTTAAAATGCCATTTCTACGCCAATAGTTTCTTTTCTCGCACTTCCCACCTGTGGAAATCACTTCCTTTTATTTGCTTCCTTAAAAATTATAATCGTCAAAAAAATTAAATGCAACGTCAATCGCCATCTTCTGTCTTCTTGAATCCCTCCTCCTCTTTTGTTCTTTCCTCAATTCTCAGTTTTCTTTTTCACTTACACTCCTTGTATTCCTCCTGCGTAATAGCGGCATTACAGCTTTGCTTGGTGTGAAATAATCAAAAAATATTTATCTAGAGTAAAACAAGACTGTTTTGAAATTGACAGTGAAAACATATTGCGATTAAAATTCTATTTACTACTCAATAGATACAAACGCTTAATGTAGATATCTGGAATTTCCATGTAATCACGAGTAAAAAAAAAAACATAGTCGATTATTTATGGCGTCAAATCAATTTGAATTTTTTGAAGATTGAAATTAAAATAGGATTGGTTTGGTTTCGTTTGTTTTACGGTATATCAAAACCTCAATGGGTCATTTAATGTCGACAAAATTATCATTGCTGGTAATATTTTTTTCCAAAAATCTATTTCTGCCTTCAAAATATTCATTTCTGGCAATATTGTTTCCCTTCAAAAATCTATGTCTGATCAGAATTTTCCTTGGTTTGTAATATTTTTTTTCAAAAGATGTATAGCTGGTAATGTTTTCTTTTTTTTTCTTTCAGAAATGTATTGCTGGTAATATTTGTTTTTCAAAAAATGTATAGCTGGTTATATTTTTTAAAATGTATCGCTGGTAATATTACTTTTTTCAAAAATGTATTACTGGTAATAATTTTTTAAAAGTATTTCTGGTATTAAACCCATTTTTACACTTTCATAGTGTTTTGACCCCAGTTTGGGGGTTAACTATTTGCCCATAGCTGGGAACCTAACAGGTGGTATCACCCCGGGTCAGGGTGGAACTGGAAACACCAGCAAGACCGCCTGATCAGAGTGATTGCTGCCGGACTTAGTTTATCGTCTTATCCAGGAAATCTATTTATTTTATCACCATTTCCAGGAAAATGTAAATTAAAAATATGAAGCGTTTTTCAAAAATGGATTTGACTGGGAATTATTTGAAGAATATTTTATGATGCATTTAATTATTAGAAAACTTAAATCAGTTTTAAAAGGCACGAATTTACATATTTAATTTATAAATTTTGTTATATTTTAACAATTTAAAGCCTTCGGTTTAAATAAGATCATTAATAATTATTATTCCGGTGATAATTGTTATAAGTTGAATTACATGTTAATCTTGATTAATGCACCTGCAATTAGGCTATATTTTGCCCTTTTTTTACCGAATGAAACATAAAGACAAATTGCATAGTCATTATCAAAAGGATGAGCTCCAAATTACAAAACGGAGGTGTAAAAATCAACCAAGCACAAAAATTTAAATATGGCAGAAGTGTGCTGACAGTGGACGGAAAATGTGACATTGAAATCTGAAGACGTCTTGGGATAGACAAAGATGCGTTCCAAAAGCCAAACAGAGTATTAAGAGACAGAAAAACTTCGTTGCAAAGAAATAAAAGAGTACTGAACTACTTCGTGATCTCTATCCTTCCATATGGCAATGAACGCTGCATAATTTCCTCAAAGATGAAGACTTGAAGCAATAAAAATGTCGTGCTACAGAAGAATGTTGAGGATGCCAGTGACCGACCATAGGAGGAAGAAGGGTTTGGAAATATGTTACTAAAATTGAATTACTACAGATGGAAGGCAAGTAGAACAGAGGAAAACAACGCACAGTATTTACTTGACGAGCTCGAGAATATGCGGGGGGCAGAGCAGGGTTTAGAAATAAAGAAAAGACAATCATTTAGAGCTAAAACGGACAGGAAATTTGTGAAAGTTTAATGATTTACATTGTAGATCCTTTCTGGTAAGATTAAAGCCTTTTGAAGAAGAGAAAATCCGGATGTAGCCTGGCAAGACAATACTAAATGAACTTTTATAAGTTCCGGTAGACAAAATAAAAATGATTTTGATTCTATGCAGATTTTTAACAGTTTTATTTTATGTTGTATTCGTAATTAACACATGAAGATGATCTTAGAAAAGGTCAAAAGTATTTATATGAAAAAAAAACGGTATCTTCCTTTTCAAGAAACGGATTAGAGAAATGAAAGGATCATTATATGAATAAGTAAACACAATATTCCGATATTAATCGATGAAACATGTTTGAATCAAGATATACATTTATATATATATATATATATATATATATATATATATATAATATAATATTTATATATAATATATATAATTTAAATTAATTTTTATTTAAATGAGAATCTGTTTATAAATGAGAATCACCTGTGTTTATTGTATGTTCACTGTTATTTATAGAATATATATTGTTTTCTTTGGCAATCGTTGTTTGAAGTGAACTGAACAGCTATCTGCCGATTTTTTTAAAAATATTTGGTATAATTAGAACCTATGTTTGATTTTTAACTAATAGTTTTTTGGTACCCTCTTTATTTAAAATAAACCCTTTCATGTTTCCTTGCATTTGATGAGAATTTTTTTTTTTTTTTTTTTTTTTTTTTAGTTTTTGTCATGTTTGACCTGTATGCGTAGAAATTATTTCTTTTCCGGATTTAATGAATATAAAAGAATTTCTCCTGAGATGTGTTAATTCCAATCGCATTAGTCTAATCTGTTGACGATTTTTTAAGATTTATTTTTTTATACAAATATGACAAATGATGAGAAAAATAAAGAAATACTTACTTTCTGTAATGATTTGAGATTTCAGATTTTTCCTCTTGGATCAATTGTCAAAACGATATTAACGTACCCCACCTTAACATCTAGATCCTTAATCGGTTTTGTTTAAAAAAATTTGCGGCACTAATTACTTTAAACCTAAGAAGCGAGTGAAATACATCAGCTGAAATATATGGTAGCACGAAATGATATAAACAACCCGAATACCTCTTGTAAAATCATGTCGACCTTAATGTCAATTGATCCTCTTTTTTTTTCGAAAATATTTCAAATATAATCGCTCTCACATCGCAATAATATGCGAAGCGAAGGCGAAAATAAACACCGTGAAATCAAACAACATATAAAAAAAAAAAAGCTTCTGAGTCGGGGGATTTGCGATTAATAATTTAATTCCTTGAAAATAAATATTTAAAATTTTGCTTCAAATTGATCTTGTTCCGGTAGACAAAATAAAAATGATTACTTGGGAGAATATATAAACAAAGTCACCAGACCAAACAAGCAGTAAGAGATACATGCGACAACAGTCCACGGCGCCAGCTTAAAGGCAATTCCCTTAATCATTCACCCAACTTCACACTCTTCCTCACCAAACTACGTGACACTTACACTCCTCACTTTCTCACTTGCCTCTCCTTTTACACATATACGCAAAGAAATCAAATTTCTTTTCATCTTAACAAATACCTACAAAAAAGGACTGTAGAAACTTTAATACCCATACACGCTAAGTAAAATTTAATTGTAAAAACACGAAAATAAAAATATTATATATTGTCATATTTAAAGACCTTTTCCGCATTTTTATTTGTTGTAGGTTGATTCAAATCCACAAAAAATATATGAATCAAAGATTAAACTCTTATTTCGTAGCAAGCATCTTACAAGATTATATATTTAAAGCAAGTCATAAAAAATTTGATAAGTTCCTTGATGGCGCAGACAATCGCGTTTCTTCATATATGTTTGTCTTTTGTTGCTTTAAGAAATTTTTGAAAATTTACGAACCTATTTTGTTTTTTTCCCTCATTCATACAGGCTTGGTAAATAGCTTACTTACTATTTCCATCATCTTCTTGCATTGATTGTCCTGTGCCTGGTACCATTTCTCGGGGATCTTTCATTAGGTACCCCATAAATGGCAACAGTCTCTTTCTGATTGTAAGAACAGGTTTTTCTTTCCTATTTTCTTTGACTCCTTCGTTGATGACGTGTTCATTGAATGCCTCATTAAACTGATTGAAGATGGAGATAAAAGACGAAGAATGCACCTTAACTTTTTTAGGAATCGCTATGAATATAGATCTGCGGAGAAAGTCTTCCAGTATTTCGCCACTGTCATATAGTTCAATTATTATTTTTATAAGCCTGCCGATACCGCAGTCTTCTAATGATGCCCCAAATTATATTACACATTCATATCTGAATTGGGTTTTTTTTTCCTTTACTTTTTAAGTCATGCTTCATGAACTTAGATTTTTTATGTGGGTAACCTCGATCATCTGTTCTGAAGGAGATACTATTTAAAGATATAATTCAGTAGCAACATATATATATATATATATATATATATATATATATATTCGTATTTTTCCACTGAAAGGTGACCCAGTGCACATGTTAGTACTCTGTATGTCAATTCCACAAAGTCGTTCCTTGCAGATTGATCACATATTCTCGATTGGATTTAAACCAGGAGATTTTCCAAGTCAGTCTATAGTACTTTGATTTGCACACCGTAAGGCTTGCCACTGTGTTTGTGCAGTGTTATAATTTTCGTATGCTTCCTTGGAGTAAGTTCCATCACAGACAGTAGCTGTAGGACATGTAATCGACAGTCGAGATAATAGCGTCTGGTCGCAATTGATGCATTGACGGATGACGCAAATTTTTTCAAGTCCAAACAAATTTAGCCAGACAACCTTGAACAGAATTAATATTACTGCACACTACTGCAAATGATCTGATATGATTATCACAGCGGAATGCAGATTTTTAACAGTTTTATTTTATGTTGTATTCGTAATTAACACATGAAGATGATCTTAGAAAAGGTCAAAAGTACCTGGGTGAAAAAAAAACTACGGTATCTTCCTTTTCAACAAACGGATTAGACAACTGGAAAGGATCAGTATATGAATAAGTAAACACAATATGCCGTTATTAATCGATGAAACATGTTTGAATCAAGATATACTGCCTATATATATATATATATATATATATATATATATATATATTCATTTCTTTGCATCTTGTTACAAATCTTCTCCTCCAAGCCAATTTCTCGTAAAATGTGTTGTAAATTGTTTTCTCTCTGCTTCTAACCATCAACGTTTCCTCGCAGTCATGTCGGAACAATTATCGAAGATGTTGCTGCTCTAAATGGCCAAAGAGGTTATGTATTTAATTCCAATTATTAACAGAATGTCGAATTTCTCTTATAATTTATTTTCCATCTTCGAAATGAACTTCCTTGAAATCTTATATATATATATATATATATATATATATATATATATATATATATATATATACAGTTGGATTGATGTGAGTTTGATCCTGGGTTTCACGATTTTTTTGATCGTCAGACAATGTTGGCTCTATCTCTGATATTGGTCTATAACAACCGCGCATATAATATATAAGTAATACACAGTGCTGTTCGATAAAAGTGACTCACCTGATTTTTTTTATTACTTAAAAATATTTTCGCCTATTGTTTTTTTGGGTAAAACTAATTTTTAATATTACTAATATAAAGACCCATTCCCGACCACCTATTAAAAAAGTTTACTCACCCTAAGGTATTCTATTGATAATTATAATTTTGGATATAAATGAGATTTAGGAAAACTCAAAAAAAAAAGTGACTCACTTATTTCCTGCAACTATTAATCAATAGAAACATAACCGAACAGCTTTAAATAAAGAATAATAGAGATATAATTTATTTATAATAGGTAATATAGTTCGAAATATTTAATAATCTATGAGTCCTCCTACAGTTTGAATAACCTTTTCAACCCTTTTTGGCATTGACTTGATTAGTTTCTGGCAAATCTCATCCTCAAACATTGAATTCCATTCGGATATGAAATTTACAATCAAATCCTCTTTCTCGAGAGCCTGTACTTTATAATGCTCCATAAGTTTTCTATTGAGGTCAGAGGTTGGGGCGGCCATTCATAACACTCACCTCAATTCTCATCAAACTATTCTTCATCAATTTTGATTTGTGACGGGGAGCATTATCCTGCATAAAAGTGAGCTTGGTTGGGTCGATTTGCACCCTTTCAGCAGAAGGGAGAAGACAAGACTCTAAAATTTTCTTGTACTGCTCGCTCCTGAGGGTCTTCTCAATAGGTTTTAAGAAACCAGTTCCATGAAAAGAAAAGCATCCCCAGAACATGATACTGAACGGATGCTTGACAGTACTTACTGCTAAATTCAAAGTGCTTTCAAAGCTTCTTCGGATTTTAGATCGCTTATCCTTTGAATTTTGCTCAACTTTCGTTTCATTGGAGAGGAAAATATTCTTCCAGTCTTCTACGGTGAAATGTTTGTAACAGTGAACCCATTCAAGTCTCTTGGCTTTGTTGGCTTTGCTTATTAGCGGCTTAAACCTTCGTGTACAAGATTTGTAGCCTTGTTCTAATAGCCACCTAAGAACTGTTGAAGAGGCAAGACTAACACCTTGATCTTCGCTTAGACTGGCTGCAATTTCTTGGCTAGTTATAGTCCTATTTTTCGCAACATCTCTCTAGATTACCCTGCCAGTTCTATCATCAATCTTATTCTTTCGTCCACTTGTTTCCTTCCTTGGAGCAGGAGTGGCATCATTATGTGCCCTAAGCACTCGAGAGACAGTTGATTGCCAGGTTATAGCAATTTCTGCAATTTCTCTCGTAGACTTGCCTGCTTTTGAGAGGGCAATAATAAATGCCTTAAGTGGTTCTGATGCGTGTTTGTACCCTTTCATCTGGTTAGTGACTTGAGTGGTTATTTCCAGCTGTTTTTATACTGTATGAGGCTTTCTGGAATATTCTGGAATACTCTAGATTTAATTTAAGCTGTTCTAGAATTCTCTAGAATATTGTTCTGAGCGTATTGTAAAATAGTTTTCAATATTTTGTCAAAAGCTCTTTAAATTTACCAGTTTAATCATTAGAATGCGATATCTGAGTCACTTTTTTGCACAGTGTTTTTTTCCTGAATCGCATTTATATCCAAATTTATAATTATCAATAGAATACCTTCGGGTGAATAAACTTTTTTGCTAGGTGGTCGGGAAGGGGTCTTTCTATTAGTAAGATTAAAAAGTATTTTAACCCCAAAAACAATAGACAAAAAATATTTTTAGTAAAAAACATCAGGCGAGTCACTTTTATCGAACAGTACTGTATATAATATATTGATATATATATATATATATATATATATATATATATATATATATATATGTGTGTGTGTGTGTGTGTGTGTGTGTTGTTATGTTAACACTGCGATCACAAGAATCTGACTAGAATCCTAATATCAAAGTGCCGATTTCTTGCTAATGTCGACCTGGGGGACGGTCCCAGCAGACAGTACAGTTGGAAAGTTACAGAAAAACAATTAGTGGGGCGACTTTTGTATTGCAGATACAACTGTGTAGTCGAATGTTTTTTTGGAAACCGTTGATGGTTAACTAACACAAAATAATATCACAAAGAATGAGCTTTTGAGCATATTCATTTTATTTAACTGCCGAATACGTCAGATTATAGGATCGCGATCTGAAAATTTCAAAAAGAGTTTAGTTGCCTTTTAAACAAAAGATTAACCGCGTGTGTGTTAAAGAAACAGAAACGCAACTGAGTAGGCGCATGTAACAGGAAATAGCTAACCACGTGACCAGACGGTGCATACAGAAATGGTGAAGCTATCCATTATATATGACAACAGACGTTCACGATACTAAATTGCTGAGCATAGACACTTCTATTCCGTTTGAGTGAAACGTTCGCTCATAAGAAGACTATGTGTGTCGCAAAGTGGGACGTACGTATTGCCCTACGCTACGTTATTCACTATTGTTATATTATTAATCCATGTGATTAAACAGTTCCTTTGCTAAACTTTTGTTCCAGTATTTTCCATTGGAATAGTATTAAACAGAATTATGAGCTTATACAAACATTATAACAATACTGCAGTTCATAATGGGATTGTAGTAGTATAATGTTTAGCTGTTAGGAGCCGAGTTCGATTTCGGTCCGGCTTTTCTTGCATTCAGTTTCGCACAAATAGCATCAGGCAAAGGCATGAATCTATATCTTCTCCTTCAGTTTAGGATCAATTTTAGTTCTCCGGGTATTAAAGCAACATACATTGGTCTGAGCACACGTTTTTTTTTTCGGTAAACGTGCCGACAAGCTATGTGAAACTGATTCTGTAGCGTTTCATCAAGCTGAAACAACTCTGATTATGATGTGTAGGTTCAAACAACGCTAAGTATTCCCTGATTGTACTTCATGGCAATGCTAATGTTATACTGGAACACACCAGTTCTATTGTTAATAGACTCTCCCACCTATAATAAGTAGGCGTAGTAGCAGTCGTGGAGTTGGGCAGTCAGTCGATGTCGGACGACAGTTAGTCGGATATTAAAGTATCAGCGACCACCACTAGATTTCTCTGCGTCATTACTTATTATATCAAGTTCCTAACGTTTTGTACGTCGAACCTATTTTAGGACCGACTTAGTGAAATATAAGCCTCCATGGTAAAACTAACTCTACAACAGCTAAACTAATGAAGGGTTCTTTTACTATGCACCATGGCCCTTCCAAAAACTCCTATCGTTTGTAACTCTTTGTATGTTTTGTCTTTTCTCTGTTCCTCCTACTCCCTGTTCTCTCATCTATTTAAACTAGCCTCGCCCTCTCTCTCTCTCAGCCAGTAATGCCTTCCATATATCCTGTTATTTTCAAATTCTCCAAGCCATTTTTTCTTATTATTTTTACTAGAATTTTCAACTGCTTATTTCTTATTTTATGTACACGCGCCCTTTTTGTTTCTATGTTCCTTAAAAGTCCCTTGTTGCTAGCACGTCCATACCAAGTTATCCTCAGCATCCTCCTGTAACTTCTTCATCTGTGAGGAGATTGACCAACATTTATTGGTATATAAGAGAATTGATATTATATAGCAGTTTGCCGCTTCTTCACTTGTTTCTAACGAAATTTTCCTTTGTAGAATAATAAGCCGATTTTGAAAGTAATATCATTCAATATGACAAATCGGCTCCCGGCGTAAACATCTAATAACAAAAAGTTGAAAGTCATTTTAGTAACAAGGCAGCTAAAATGATTTCAGTAGGAGTTTCAGATGAGATAATTCTTCAAGTTTCTTTGTACTACAAAAATCTGATCATTTTTTTAAATTTTTTTTTATTTAATCGATCGACGATTGAGATTTCTGTCTGATGCTTACTTTGTTCAAAAACGATAGATTTTTTTTTAAAAAAATTCAACAAGATCAGAAGAATATAAGATCCTAGAAAAATCGAACAAAGTCAGAAAACAGCAGAACTAAAATTGAGATTATTGGTAACGTTAAAAAAAATCTTTTTTTATTAAATAAAAATTGTTTTTTTAGTTTAAAATTTGTTTCCTTTAATGAACAAAAAAAAAAAAAATAACGTTTTCTTCTAACTTTTGCCAATTTTCAAAGAGTTTCATAATTTCATCCAACTATAAGATTTTTTTTTTGTTTTCATAAAACGTTTGTAGTGCATTTTGCAATCTTCGAGGAAATTGAATTTCATCATTAAGAGAATTCTGTAAAAGCCGGGACACGTAGATAACGCGAAGGTTCAACACATACGGAGGTAAAACCATCCAAAACTCGTCGAAAAAGGTTTTGTCTGCAAAGGAATGTACATAAAGTATAGCATTTTGATAGAGGATTATTACACCTTTACTTTACAATTCCTGATGATTGGTTTAACTTGGCACAAGACCCGTTCGAATCGATCGTTTTATCCAACAAAATATCTAACGCTAAAGAAACCTTTTTTAAACCGATCATATATGATGTTTTATGATTATATAGAAAATATAATTTTTTAAACAGAAAGTTACCACTTTCGTATTCACATGTGATTCTAAATTGTTTTTATATATATATATATATATATATATATATATACATATATATATATATATATATTTATATATATATATATATATATATATATATATATATATAATTTTATAAACAGAATGTTACCAATTTCGTATTCACTTTTTGATTTAAATTGTTTATATATATATATATATATATATATATATATATTATATATATATATATATATTATAAATATATATATATATATATTATAAATAAATATATAAAAAAATACAAATATATATTTATATATATATATATGTATTTTTTAAAATTTAAAAAATTAAAGAAATATGGTTAGAACTGTGTAGTATAAAGAACATATTTTAAATCAATTAATTTATAATATATATATATATATATATATATATATATATATATATATATATATATGCACAATAGCGTGTAATACAGGGAAATATTTAAAAAAATTTTTCCTTTGTACAAACCAACCATTAAAAAGACTAACATGAACAAATTGTTGCAAATGATTTTCACCGCTACAGTTCCAAATGTTGTACATGCTTCGTGTGGCGTCTATCATTATCAAGGATTTGATCGCTGGGAACCGCAGCTGATATACACGACCTAGGAATATGGTTCAACGAATATACATAAATGTGAAAGTGTCAAATCATTCACAGTATATTCTGCGTTAACGGTAGATATCTATTTTACGCTTGTCTCTCATATATGTTTCTTTTCTTTTTTAAGTCATCATATGCAGAAAATGCTTATTCTTTTACTTTTATCTGCATTTTTTTTTAATTTTTAAATATTATATCCACTCAAGATTTAGTCGATCATTTCTCTCCAAAGATTATTTTTATGATCTGCGAAAGACCATGCATCCTTGGACAAAAATAGTGAATTGATTTCTCGTTGACTTTCCCTTTCCCTCGGATCGGAATACAGAATTTTCCTTCTCTTAGACTGGTTGCCAACGAAGGCTAAAGAGCCCAATTTACGCTACTATTTAACTAATAGTTGATGTTGCAGGGAAGACAGGAATTAATTTATTCAAAAGCATTTGAGCAAAAGACAACGCAACAGACTAGATTTTGAATTCGGATTAGCTGTTATAAGCTTGGATATTTGGATGGTGTAATGAATAACGCCTCAGAATGAGAAATCGGAGATGCGAGTTCGATTTCCAGTCCGGTTTGTTATATTTATTTACTTACTTCATGGTAAAGTTGTAGAGCCAGTTATTCTCCCTCAGCTATAGGTTAAATAGCAGTAATTCTACCTGAAAATCATTATCATATACCAAAAATTGATAATACAGTATTCACTTACAGAAAGTAAAGAATTATTCTTACAATCGAAAAACATAAGTTTCGTCTTTAAATAAACTACAAAAGGTTGATAAACCGTAAAATAAGCAAATCAGTGAAAGAACTCGTCTCGCCGGTGTCATACAGGTCTGTTGCTTCTTCTACTGCAGTTTTCAATGTCAACACTGATAGAATATAAATAGAAAATGTTTATAAATTGATTTAAATACAAGCTGATATAACTATGACAATACAGTCATTTTTTAACAAATTAATTAATATTAAATGCTCTTTATATTATCTAATGACGAAAACTAAAACAAAATGCAGCTACCTAGCCATGGCTCTCCACAACTTAATTTACTCTGTATTTTAAGCCATGTATATTCCCTTACCATGCCTCGTAGTCCATATTCTGACTTTCATTTGCACAAGTGTTAACCGATCTTTCACTCTTAGCCCTGGGCATGACGATAACCATCTTCGGTATCAATACCTCTGATCGGAAGATTGGAAGTTTTGGGGACCGTGGACCACCTGTTAATTGCTGCTGTTCCGTGGCTCACCCTAACCCGTGGTCGTAGCACCTGTTAGGGCCCCAGCTATGGGCAAATAGTGAACACCTCACATAAAAAAATACCAAAAATACCTATTTATAGTAGAATGAGCAACAATATATTTTATATGTTGGTGAAGGTATAAAATAGAGTTCAAAATATTTAAATTCGGGATTAAATAACCAATAATAAATGGTATTGATATGCCGCTAAACAAAACGAACCAAACAACCAATATGAAAGAACTGTTTCATGGCAGTCATCCATACAATATCCTACAATTTCTTAAATTACAAATACAAATTATAACTTCAAAAAAGACTACAACATAAATAATTCCCCACCTTTAGTAATTACGAGCAGTAGAGCCCGGCATTGCCCGGGGATGTAACAGTAAGAGATAGATCAAGTATCGACCATCATAAAGACTGAAAAATATAATTGACAAAGACTATTGTTTAACGTTGACGGACACGCATGTCTTAGTTTTTTTTGTTTTGTTTTGTGTTTTTGTTTTATTTACGAATTGGTCAAACCAAAACTCAAACAAAAACATTGTTTTTAATCGTTATAAGTCTAGCGATTGAATAGAATTTTATTATAAACAATTGTCTGGTAAATGGAATTTTTAAAGCATTCTGAATGTAAAAATAAAGAAAAAAGTGTGCAAGACAATAAGAAACACTACCTGCCAAAAAAAAGTGAAGTTTTGTTGAAATCGGTTGAAAAATGTAGGAAATCCGATCCCATATATAAACGAACACACACACACAAACAAACAAGCTGGGTTTTATAATGAGTATAACTCGATATGAGTTGTCCCCCTTTCATTCTCGTGATGCCTCTTAATCGTGTTTTCAAATTGATTTCGTGCAAAAACAATTGTGTTTTTTCCAATTTTTGGCGCTGTCAGAACCACCGCAAGGTAATTTTACGTAGTTCTGTGAATTTTTGTTGAAACCGGTTGAAAAATGTAGGAAATCCGATCCAATATATAAACGTACAGACACACACACACAATCTGCGTTTTATAATAAGTAAGATGTCTGCACAAACATGTATATGTATAAAAGCTGAGTACCATCTACCATTTAATCAATTGTGAAAGCAGAATGACATTTTTATTACTTTAAAACACCTAAAAAAATTGAATTCCAGCATTAAGTGAACCATAAGGAGTTGATATGTCGTCAAATAAACAAGCAAAACGTTTCACTGTTTTTTGCTTTCAGTAAATAGGGTTAGATTTTCCATGCGCAGTTCCCTACTTATATTTCAACTGTCTGATTTTCGGATTCTTTTTTAATAGTGCCATATTTTTTCATTTCATCGTTGCTTTCTTATACCGGGTCTAACAGCCAAATTGTCCAAATTGTGTAACAGTATGGAATAATTTTGACAATTATTCCATACTGTTACAGAAAATGTTTAATATCTAAAAAAAAACAAAAAACAAAACACTAATCTGAGTTTATTTTTTCATGTTTTCAGATAAGACGTTTAACCATCTTGACACCATTTGTGGTAAACTTCACGGAAGAAAACTTTGAGTTATTCAGCAAGAAAGGGAACAGATTAAAATAATTTTGCGTCAGCCACAACATGTCTTCCCGACCGAACAATGGTGATATGAAAAAGATCATTCAGGCCTTCTGGAACGGTATCAAAATTCATACCCTGGCTTCTATCTTCAAAGTCTATTCAAGAACCATCAAGAGAACAGCGAATAAGTTTTAAAAAAGAGAGAACATTAGAGACGAAAACTGGGTCAGGAGGTCGCAACAGCAAGAGGTATTAACATTTCAACTTAAAGCTAAATAAATTCTAGGCATAAATTATAAAGTATAGCCCGATAGTGTTATAAAAACCCCAAAGAATTACAGTAAAATAACTTTAATAATTTCCAAGATACAACGGTTCAAAACTTAATTTAACAACTGAACAATATTGCTGTTACACCCAGTGTTATTCTCAACAACATTCTGTACTATATGTCACTTGCCTCAACTCTCTTATTCATCAGGGAATTAGTTATATTTCATTAATTACGTAAGCTTCTACCAAATGAAATGCAAAATATAACACGTCGTTACCGCAATCATCGTCAGTCACCTGATCGGGCTTGGTCGTAGAGTCGCCGCGTAGGTGACCTAATGAAAAGTTCCCTCCACATATATGGCTTGAAAGCTAACGTACTCACTCATGCGTAGCATTTCTGGGACAAGTAAATCTGTTGGAGATTCTCGAGGTCCTACAACAGTAGACGTCCAACATAAAGGCTCACCTTGGCCACGTGACCATTGATTAAAATGGGAAAACTCTCACCCGTGGCTGTTGACCAATCTTGGAAGCATCTCGCCCAGCAATACCTTGTTGTTTGTGCACTGGCTATATGCGTAGGTATGGAACCCAATCCAGCTTTTTGTAAATAGACGGTCTTTCATCAAGATTGATCCGCCATTTGTCAGGTCATGCTTTTAATAGTGCCGGGTGTCTAGCCCACCCTCATCAATAGAAAATCCTGAACGAGGAACCGTTTTTGAAGATGATGAAAAGAAAAGAATATTGAACTGTTACGTGACATCTGTCTTTCTTTACGGCAGCTAATGTTGGACTATTTTCTCAAAGATGAAGAAGAGACTCGATGCGACAGAGATGTGATTCTACAGAAGGTTGCTGAGGATATCATAGACCGAGCGTGTGAACAACGATGAGATCTTAGAGACGTTGCAAAGAAGGAAGAGGCTTATACTTAATACCAGGAAAAGGCAGTTGAAGTTTCTGGGACAGACAATGAGGAAGCAGGGCATGGAGAATCTGATACTCACGTATCGAATAGAGGGAAAGAGAGACAAGGGAAAACAACACGTGACATATCTGGCGGACTTAAGCAAGTGGATGAGAGAACGTGGTCTTGAGGAGGAA
>CAHIKZ030001464.1:252500-295000 GCA_903632075.3 Acanthosepion pharaonis | reverse complement strand
AAAAAAAGGTTTTAAAAAAAGTAAGAGCTACAAACCTGAACTTCTGCCAACAAAAAAATAGCACAGATGCAGGTCTGAAGCCCAAAGAAAAACCCTGATACGAGTATACAACTAACTAACAAAAGCGCTCAATACAACCGTAGAGCAGACCTAGATACACCTAGTGAGCCAAACAAACCTACCTAGGTTTCACCTAAACGAATCACGTGGTATAATTTTAGCTATCGTTTATAAATACGCGTTTCTCTTTTGCCTCGTTAGCTTGACTTTCCCTGACGATCCGTTTAGGTGAAACATAGGTAGGTTTGTCTGGCTCACTAGGTGTATCTATCTATCTATATATATATATATATATATATATATATATATATATATATATATATATATATATAGATATAGATATAGATATACATCATTTGCGTCGTCTTCACACTGAACTGGGAAAGACACAAGGTCGAGTTTATTATAGGGAATCCGAGCACGTAAACTCGGGCCAAGCACGAAAGTTCCCTGATCCTCTGCAACTGTCAGAAGCCTTGGTCTCCCTAGTGCAATGAGAAGGTGCAATCTCGAGCAGCTTTACCACAGAGTTTATGGTGACCTTGTGGTACATTGTGCACCAATTCTCTGGTATTCGACTCTTCAAAAAGATTTACTGTGGACGACCTTGTCATCTACGCACTCTCTAAACATTTCCTTCTATATGAATTATTTTCTTTTTTAATCAGTGTAGCATTTTTTCTGTTAAAATTGTTGCCAGTCTCGTAACGATGAGAAACAAAAGTGTCTGATGTATGCTTTTGTAAAATATCCCTTTTGTGTTCATATAATCTTTTATTTATATTCCTTGACGTTTCTCCTATGTATTTTTGTGACAATTATTACAGGCGGTTGGGTAAATTCCCACTTCCAGTTTTAGCCTATTGTTTTGTTTAGTATTGATTATGTCTTCTATATTTTAGACGTAGGCGTGACGAATTTTCTGTTGAGTTTAGATGAATTATTTTCAATTGTAGTTGTGATATATTTAATGGTAGAACAATATAATTTTATATTCCTTGGGTTTGTCAGGATGGGCCGTTTTTTGTTTCGCATTGAATATTGAATAGTAAATTGGAGGAAGTTGAATGTATTTTCAACATATTTCTCCTCTTCATTTAAATAAGTGCTTTAATCACTCGTTCATCCACTGTATATTAACGTCCAGGTTCTTACAAAATCTCACCATTCTTGACAGTTCTTTGGTTATCACAATGTGAGATATTTAATAACAAAGACGAAGGGAAACAAAAAGAAAAAGAGGAAAGAATCTGAATGAAAACAGTCAGATTATATATCCAAAGGAAACAAAATTAAATTTAAAACGTCGAGCATCTCTCGTTCATCTGCATGTGTAGCTGCACCAACATATGCAAACTTACCCCGATAAAGTGCTAATGGTGCAATGGTTAGTAAGCTTGTCTCGCTAGAACAATTTAGAATGAGTTCGATCCACAGTAGGTACCACCTACCTTCGGCCTTTTTGCAACATCTAAGCTACGCTTGTAAATCATATATATATATATATATATATATATATATATATATATATATATATATATATATATATTAGAAATAACACTGATTTAAAATATGTTTTTTTCGTGAAAAAAACATTTTAAATCAGTTAATTTTAAATCAGTTAATTTATAATATTAATGCTCTGTAAATTTACATTGTGCACTATATTGTAAAAATAAAATATCTATAAGAACACCGGATTATATATCTTAGTGTTTTTTCTTTATATATATATATATATATATATATATATATATATATATATATATATATATATATATATATATATATATATATGTGTGTGTGTGTAAAATATGTGTCAGTAAAGAAAAAAGGAAAACCTCTGGTGGATTTCATAAGGTAAAGAATTTATTTTACAATTACAAACAAATGTAAAAATGTCGTTAAATTTTTAACAATTTTAAACATTTACAAATTTTGTAGTGGATATGTGCATGTTCTAATGTGACACTGCATAAGAAATGCATATATATATGGTAATTTTTAAAATTGTGCCAAAAAGTAATTATGTTTTAAATAAGAGAAAACAGTTATACATGGTTAATAAACGTACGAGATAATTTATTAGAAATTTTATTATGAGAAAAGGAAAAAAAATAGAATTAAATTTTGCTCTCATCAAAATAACCTCCTTTAACTTCCATTATTTCAGTACAAATGTTTGGCATTCATTGCAAAAGTTTCCCAAAGTGTATATTTAATAATTGATTCCATTCCTTTTTCAATGACTCTAAGAGTTCTTTCTCATTTAAGGGATGGAATGGTTTCACTCTTCTGTCAAATTCGTCCGATGCTAATCCTGGTGGTGGCTTCATGAACTGTCGTTGTATATATATATATATATATATATATATATATATATATATATATATATATATATATATATATATATATATATATATATATATATATATATATATATATATATATATATATGTATATATATATATATATATATATATATATATATATAAATGTGTGCATATACACACATATATATATATATATATATATATATATATATATATATATATATATATATTTATAAGTATAAGTATACACACGGGGAAGCTCCTCAGTACAAATAAAGCGATTAAAGATACATGGTATTCATCATATTTTCTACATGTTTTTTTTTTTTAAGTTTCTTTAAAATTTGCCATAAACAAAATTGAAAATAACATCGTTTGATCATTAAATAATTGAGTTCGATCTGATATGCCATAGTTTTACTGGAAAACATACGGTCGACCGATTACTAAGCCGGTAATTCAAATTCCTTACAAAAACGTTATGTGTATAAATCGTCAAATGAATGTGGACTGGTTGAGAAGAATATTGAAAATAAATAAAATGAAAAAATTATTTAAAGTTAATTTTTGTTTTCTGATAATAATTTGCCAACGTTAATTTTTGTACTTTCCAATTAACAATATTGAAAAATTATATTTTTTAATCAATATAAATATCTAACAATATTCTGATTAATTTTTAAAGATTAGATTTGGCTATTTAAAAATAAGTACAATAACTACAAATTAATCGGTGGAACTCTATTTTTCTTCCAGAATTATACAAGATATATGTGTATGGTTATATAGAACTACAAGACACACTCTCACACTATACTTACTTTCCATTAACATATCAGACGTACCGTAATAGTTTCTCCAAAGAAGAGGACACAACTGGAATGATAATAGAGATTGATTTAATTTACTATTCCTACATAGGCATTACCATAACTGCTATATGCTAGCAATTTGTACATGGATGAATAGAGACAAGGATATATATATATATATATATATATATATATATATATATATATATATATATATATATATATATGTATATATATATAATTTTATGATTTTGATTATTAACCATGACGCAGGCTGAGTCAAGCCTTGTGAGTGAAATTGTGTAGACGTAACACGTGTACTAACACGAAGTCAACGTGATCGAGGTTTTGAGTGTGATGGCCTTGTTCAAATTGTTGATTACGCTAGATAACGCGGATATGATAATCTGTAACTGAACTTAAAATCAGCATAATTGCAGTATAAACCAAAAGACAGACCACGTTAAGATTCCATGTAATAAGTTATTTCACCATAACCCCTTTAACAGGGTTCTGGATCATCAGACTTTACTTCCAAAAAGCTGAAATGAAAAATGAAAAGAAATTCACACGTTTTTGACGGACCTCATCAAGTATACGTAAAATTAACGAAGTGAGGAAGTGAGGTGGGAGAGAGGATATGAGTGTGTCATATGTATCATTTTAGTTTCCGATTTTTAACCCCAGTGTGTCGGCTAGATGTTGCTCAAATTTAACGCGTCTCGTCTAGATAGAAATAAGACCGACATTAAAGGAAGAAGTTACAACAACCCCAATCAATTACACGACAGGTTTCATTCAAATTTTAGACGCTGTTAATATATATATATATATATATATATATATATATATATATATATATATATATATATATATATATATATATATATATATGTATACAGTAATTGAAATTCGGTGGGATTTTGGGTATGCTGGACTCTCCTTCTAACTATGTTTACAAGATGGAGAGTCCGTTATAAGTTTTAGATATTTATGCACTATGCCTGCCATATATGAGTTTGAGCAGTCCAATACTCACTTGTTTTGGTAGAATTCAAAATCATTTAAACAACTTTGTGGGTGATAAATTATTTTCCGCCCTACAACCTGGCCACACTCCACTCTTGTCTTTTGTACAGGCGTATGGATTAATTCCTTGTTTCCCGAAAATCTTTTCCGACTCTATCCTTATTTACATGACAAGTGTTCTAACGAGCTACATTACTTTTTTTTTCCACAAGCCCTTACCTTTGCAACTTAAACATTCCATGCCACATACTCAAAGATGAATCATCTGCATTTCCTTCAAAATTACAGTAGTACAAAGTAAGTTCCATTCGGTCAGCTTCTTCCCAAGAACTGCTGCTTTCTGCGGTTGTCTCTCGAAAGTATGTTTTCCTAATCACTAGAATCTTAACGTCTTCATGTCTAGGGTTAACCGTTATATATCCTACATAACCTCATCAACTGTATTTTTTGACTTCGCACATTAACCTTCTACTTTGAGCGTCTCTTTGGCCTTATATTGTGTTAAAATATATGTAAAATTATATATTTTTATAAGTTGAATACTGTAATAATTTATTCTTACAGCGAATCTAATACATATTAATAACATCGAAACATCGAATTAAAATTTTAATTTATAATTTACTTGTTCTCATCTTGCTTCACTGATGTGGTTAGGCTATGAGCGTCAACAGGAATGGCAGACTGGAGTAGACGTTATGTCACTCTGAACATTGGCTCCAACTGGAGAGGCAACTTACGTTTCTTGCCAATTTAAATGACCAGAAACTAAAATTGACTCATTGATACATAATTAATGTTTTTCTTGGACTATATTGGAAAACGAAATTAGTGTGGGTTATTGTACAGTTTTCGATCCACAAATTTCATATAAAGGAATGGAAATTTCGGAAATGTATCCATTGTTAGACTGTTCCTATAATGAAGCAAGTTGGCATTGTAGTTGCAAGTAAAGAATTAATATATAATAACACAAGCATTTATTCCTATCTCCATAGTAAATCTGATCAGTTACAGTTTATGGAAGAGAGCGTGTTATCTAGCGTAATCAACAATTTGAACCAGGCCAGCACACTCAAAACCACGGTCACGATGACTTCGTGTTAGCGCAAGTGTTCCGTCTACCCAATTTCACTCACAAGGCTTGAGTCAGCCTGTGGCATGGTTATATATATATATATATATATATATATATATATATATATATAATAAATATTAAATTTAAATAAAAACAGACCACTTTAAGGTTCAATGTAATAAATTATTTCATTATTTTCTCTGTATTTACATGGTGAAATAATTTATTACATGTAACCTTAAATTGGTCTATTTTTATTTAAATTATTTGCTCTGAATTTACAATAAGCTCTCTGGATTTTATCCTCCTTAAGTTTACCCATACGGATTACCTAGTTTTTCATAAACTATATATATATATACACACACACACATATATATATATATATATATATATATATATATATATATATATATATATATATATATATATATATATCCTTGTCTATTATTCATCCATGTAAAAAAAAGTATATATCATATAAAAATATATATATATATATATATATATATATATCTTATACATATATATATAATTGCGTAGGTATGCAGAACACGTTGGGTGCATGATCCGGAGTTCCTTAGTTTTTTGTTTTTATTTTAAGAAGACAGTGCTCATACAGAAAAAAGAGCTTATATTATAAAATATTTTTTTTTTTTATTTTTAACAAAAATATTATATATATATATATATATATATATATATATATATATATATATGTCCTTGTCTCTATTCATCCTTGTACAAATTGCTAGCATATAGCAGTTATGGTAATGCCTATGTAGGAATCGTAAATTAGATCAATCTCTATTATCATTCCAGTTGTGTCCTCTTCTTTGGAGAAACTTTTACGATACGTCTGATATGTTAACGGAAAGGAACTAGAGTGTGAGAGTATGTCTTGTAGTTCTCTATAACCATACACATAAGGTCTAAATGTGAGCCGATGTACAAAAAGACCATCTGTCTGTTGTTAACTAGGGCGAAAGATGGCTTGTTAATTTTAACATGCCCATAACTTAACTGCTCTGCATCAATCATCGGAGAGTGCCTTCTCTGCCTTCCATCAGCATGGCTGATGCTATCCTCCAGGAATGTGACTCGTTTTGCCTCCTTGTACTGACGCTCTCGGGCGGCATGAAGTGAAAAGAATTTATAGAAATAATTGCTAGGGTAACTGATTAGACAATTGATTCAGTATCGTGCGAGACAATTTTTCTATCCAAAATCCATCCTACATTATATTATTATTCGTCCATGCTTAAAATATTGCTGTCTAATACTGCCATTTACCTAGAGCTCTTTTATAAAACCCAAAGAAGAATCAGCAATATTATTGGTCCTGATCTGGCGTCTCGACTTCAGGCAGTTTCCGACCTCCGTGGCATTACCTACCTGGGTGTGTGTTTCTATAAATATTTCCATGATAATCTTTCTGATAACACATCGCTATGGTACCTAGATATTTTAAAAAATTAAGCTTCGTCCAAGAGAGAAGTTGAAATCTCATCAATTCACTGTTGAGTTGGAATAGCTGTAACCCTAAATTCTATGTTAACGGTTTCTTTTCTCGCACTTCTCGCTTGTGGAACTCCCTTTCGTCTCCATGATTTCCAACCAACTTTTAACTGAAAAAAATTAAATGCGATCTCAATTGCTATCGACTGTTCTCCTGATTTCACTTTTTATTCTCGCTCATCAGTCATGTTTATGTTTCTTTTTCTTCTACACCCATTAACCCCATGTGTCTTAGTGGCGTTACTGTCTTGCATGGGGTGAAATCCATTAAGAAAATGGAATTGAACACCTTAGCATAGTGACACGTGTTTTCCGGTGACACCTAAATTTCCGAAAACGATTTCAAATATCACTGGGAATTTATCCTCTGCTTTCAATTAAAATTTCTCTTTTATACATTTATCAGTCTTCACTTCGACCACGCATTGACTCTTGCTGTCTGTGGACAAAATAAAGGGTTCAGTTCGAAATTCCAAGACGAGCAGGGCGTACAACGTCCGAAAGGTCACGAATGTAGCAATAAAGATGAGGACGATAGTCCGAATGAGGAAAATAGTTATCATACTTCATCTCAGAAAAATAGACAGATGATAGGAATATTTAATTCAGACGTTTTCGTTTATCAATTAATTTTATTCGTAATTTGTTTCACTATACACACACACACACGGATACACACACACACACACATCGATATTCAGTTGTATGGATATGAGTTTGTATACAATTGAATATATTAGCTCTGTCACAGATATTGAGCGCTTGCCACTAAGTACTGCACATACAAAATAAAAAATATATAATAATCCCATGGGAAAGTATTCTCGGATGAGTTACACCAGGGAAAGTGAGAACGACGCTATATCAAGTTTAGTTTGTCATCGCTTTTTGACCGAGGCCCTTTAGTGTGGTGCAGTTGGCATGTCACTTGCGCCGTATCCTCACTGTCCTTAGTAGTGGATGCGCACTGCTGAGGAGTCCCAAATAGGACGAAACGGCTGTCCAGTGCTTTCTTCACCCTGTTCAGAATATATATACGGTGGAGTAATGGATAGCGGCTTGGATTGAGGAATCGCAGAGCCGAGTTCGAATTCCAGTCGAATCTATTACATTCCCTTACGTTCCTCTTCTTCTCCCTCTAGCTATGGGTAAATAGCAGGACAGACTGGGTTCTATAGCCTTGGATGGCAACTGGTCTAGAAGGTCAACTCTGAATTGAAAACCTGCGGAGGGTCGTTTGGGGACCTTGTGGTACTTAGTGCACCAGGTCTCTGAATTCGGCATTTTAAAAAGTGTGGATGGTCCTGCACGAAACCTTCATCACTATAATCAATTCTCATGTGCTGTTGTCGGGCTGTCGGTTTGCTGGAAATTGATCTGCTTGACCCTCATACATCGAACTCGACGAGAGAGTTGACGACTATATATATATGTGTGTCTCTGTCTCTCTCTATATATATATATATATATAAACAATTACTTCCTTACTCGGTGAATATGTCGTTTCATTTTTTTTTCTGATTTTAGCTTTCATCTTGCATCTATCTCTTTGTTTTAATAGGCTGTTCGAATAATAACCTCTCATTTTTGGAGACAGACCAAAAATAAATCAAAACAATCATAATTGAATTATTCCTATTGTGGGATTTATTTTCTTATTCATTAATGTCAGTAATTCTGTTCTTCCTAAATCTATTTAAATCCTGTTTTATTTGAATGACGATCCAACAGTACAATATGAAGTAGACCGATTTTATCGAATCAATTTCTATGTCTACTTTAAAAAAGCTGGATACCAGTGTCGTGCGAGAAAGTGCCTCCTTCGAACGCGTGTATAAATCTACCAATTCGTCTGTGCATGGAATATGGCAGCCGTATATGGTCTATTGCACATGCTGTATATCTGGAGATTCTTGACAAAATCCAAAGAAGGGTCTGTAATATGATTGATCTTTACCTGGCATCTCGACTTCGCTCACTTTCTCACCGACGTGACGTTGCTTCCATCTGTTTTGTTTTTCTTCCAATATTTTTATGGAAACTGTTCTGACGGGTACTTTTTTTCCTAGTGCCTAAACTGAATGAATTTAAGCGTTCTATTAGATTGGAAATGATGTCTCACTATTTTACTGTGAAAAAAAGCTTGATGCAACCGCACTTGAACAGCTTCTTACCTCGAACCACTACTCTGAGAAAACGACTCGGTCATCTTAACCTCTTCATGTGTAGAGTTAAGCATTATCTTCCAGTCATATCTGCATAACCCACCTGTTACTATAAACCTTTACCTTGAGTAGCCTCCGGGCTTTGTAGAGGGATGAAGAGCACTGTATAAAAAATCTTATGAATATTCATTCTTAATAATTACATTATTGAATTAATTAAATTCACAAGAAAATTAAGTTTTTAAAGAATTATTTACTGTGTAAAATATTCTTTTATCGTTACATGATTTCTGACGTATTGATCGTACGTGTTATGTATTGTGTTCTTTTTTAGGTTTTGTGTTCCAAAGATATCACAAAACGATCGATTTGAAGCGCTAGGAAAACTTGTTTTATCTGACAAGAATGTTAGTAGAAGCCAGAACTTAAACTGGAAGCAAACTGCCTGCCCAGGAAGAAAAAATAGAATTGATTAAGTAAGAAATAGAAAGGGCCTAAAGGCAATGATGTTTATATAACATATACAATGAATTAATACAAAGAGAAATAGAAATTCCTCCAGGTTGCTTTATCGATGGGTACAATCCTCGAAAATCCGCAAAACACTAGACAATGTATAAGGTTAACCCAATATCCTTGCCGTTTTCAAATGCCGTGTGAGATGTTATCACTGATACGCAAATGAGTGTGTCACGTGCCAGGAAAACGGTGAGGTGTATTGCTTCTTGACCAGTCCAGTTGTGCAGACACATCAGTCATACCTCGAGCAGCGGCTAGGAAACATGAGTTTTTTATGACATTGAGGTGGACTTGTCCGCAGTCGCATCAAGTCGACGAATACCTCGTGCCGTTGGGGATAATTCTGTGAGTGAACGCTACACCAGACATTGGTTTTAGATGTTCAGTGGAATGTGTCCCTCTGCGAAGAATCCCACAGGAGTCGGCCAAAGGTCCTGGATGATGACGCCCTGAAGGCGGCAATAGAGGAGTGCAATAGCCAAACCTGTGGTGAGGTTGCCGAATTCTCCCAGGCGTCCGATGAAACAGTCAGACTTCACATGCACCGCATAGGAAAGACATACAAGGTGAAAAAGTGGGTACTTTACACACTGTGCGAAGCCAACAAACAAAAAATAAAGAGAGCCTGATTCTGGTTGATTTCTCGGCAACAAAACGTACCTATATTGGATTGTGTACTCACCACTGACGAAAAGTGTGTCGTCTTTGACACTCTCAATAGTGCCAAACATTGGTTGTCAGCACGGGATGGTGTGCTTCATACCACAGAACCAGCTCTACGCCAACGTAAGATCAAGCACTGTATATGGTTGACGTTGAAAAGTGGAGCACTATGAGACTTTTCCAATGAGCCAAGCTTTCACCGCGGACTTGTACTCAGAACGCGTGGAACGGGTACTGAAGCATAAGGAGGCAACATTGTTTCATCGAAAGGGTGCACTCTTCCTTCATATCAATGTCAGGGCATATGTGGTGCGAGTGGCCAGGTATACCACGCGGCGCCTTGAATAGGGGACATTACAACATCCACCTTTCTTCCAGAAACTTGCGCGAACAGACAACAGCTATTCCATTCGCAGGATAATCATCTTCATGGAAATTCCTTCGCAATGAGACAGGTTTGCGACAGGCACTCATATTTTTTTTTTTTTTTGCGTCCATGACACCTGATTTCTATCACATTATATTGTGCAGCTTGAGCACATTCGCAAAAGTTTCTGGATGCTGATGGGGATTACTTTGCGAACTAAAGGTATATCAAATTTGCTGGATAACTTTTCTAATGAATAAAAAACAGGGCGGATAAATTAGGTTACCTTACAGTAAAGTAAACCATTAATTGTAAGAAAATAGAATCTATGGTTGTAAGCAAATTAACGAGTCGTATACGCGAGCTACGAATTGGAGATACCAAAATCAAGAAACTGTAGAAGTATCTAGGCAGTGTTACAGATGACGAAAAATGTGGCACAAAAATCCGAAGACGCATTGCAATGGCAAAATATGCTTTCTAAAGCTTAACGAAAGTTTTAGGAAGGAAGATAATTTAAGTTGACATAAAGAGATAAAGTGCTAACCTGTTATGTAATATCATTCCTCGTAAAAGGCAGTATGGAAGAAATTTGAAGCAACAGTAATATACATAAAAGGATACTGCCATGAATTGAACATTTGAACAACGACGAAGTTTTAGAGAAAATGAAAACTAAAAGTGTTCAATAATAGTTTAGCAAGCTATTATTTTTAGGGGGAATTGTATATCTGCTACGACTTCTGGAGCTTGATCTTCGGAATCAGATACAAGCCATAATATGGGAAGTCGATTTTGATTGGCTGAGCCAGCGTGGTAAAGAAGACAGGAAAAATGTTTCAGAGAGTTGGTTCTTACACGTCAAGCAATGTAGATTTGTTTACTTTCGTGGTTGAAGCGAGACTACCCAGTGAAAGGGAACGACGCCCACTGGATAATATGTCGACATTAATAAAATACCTAGGTTAAAATTCTCCCTGTTGATGTCATTCATTGCTGTCCAAAAACAACGAGCGATCGCTGGCCAAAAGAAGATGGGATGAGACCACCCCCACCAAACGAAGCTTATACTTAGTCCCAGAAAGAAACACTTGGAATCGCTAGTGTACATAATGAGAAAAGTAGGCTTAGAAAATTTAGCACTCATAGTAAATATAGAAATCAAGAAGGAGCGAGAGAAGCAGTGCA
The DNA here is from genome assembly GCA_903632075.3 of Acanthosepion pharaonis. Taxonomy (NCBI): domain Eukaryota; kingdom Metazoa; phylum Mollusca; class Cephalopoda; order Sepiida; family Sepiidae; genus Acanthosepion; species Acanthosepion pharaonis. The sequence continues at coordinate 283,268 of CAHIKZ030001464.1, read as the reverse complement.
TATCCTACCTAACAAATTGGGGGTAAATGTTTGGTATAAAAGGCATAAAGAGCCAGCAATGTCAGGGTTCATGTAATGCGGGTGGCCAGGTATACCACACGGCGCCTTGGATGGGGGACATGAAGACTTCGACCTTGCTTCCCGAAACATGCGCCAACAGTCACCAGCTATTAGCGGGATAACCGCCTACATAGAAAATCCTTCGTAAATGAGATCGGCTTACGGAAGGTACTTACAGACAAAGAAGTAGAGCACCTCGAGGTGGTGTAATAGTTAGCAGGCTTGTCTGGCTAGAACAATTACGTGTAGTGAGTTCGATACTCACTAGGTGTCCCATACTTTCGGCCTTGTGCCACATCTAATCTACGCTTGGAAAATCACTACAGACAAAGAAGTATCGAGGAAAGCAGTGCCTATCCTACCTAACAAGTTGAGGGTATATGGTTGGTATAAAGGGGATTATGCGAGATGGTAAAAGGACACACTTTATTAAGGAGTTTTCTTACAGCTATAAAGGACAGGATATTTTGGAGAGTCACAATCGCCCATATCATGAAAGAAGGCACGCATAGAAGATTAACTTATTCTTGTTTCTCTTGTTTATTTATTTCAATTCATTCATCAACATTATCCTTATTTTATTCTTTCTTTCTGGGCTGTCTCTCTTTTTCAATTATTATTCTATTTTCATTCCTTCCTTTTCACGTGAAATCTTTTTCTTTTCTTCATATTAATACCCACTTAATTATTTTTTCATTCATTCTTTATTTACCACTTACTATTTTTTTGATAATCTTGCTTCCCAGATAATTGAGCCATTTATCTCGTCTTCTATCGACAGAGCCAATCGACGGCATATTGTCTGGGAGTATTCTACACTCGCCTTTCGATTTTAAGCCAAGAAGTTATTTGCTTGTCAAGTTCACCTTGAGAAGATTCTGTAATTTCCGAACACTTATGTATCTCTGTCACTATTATAAAGAACATGGGTCAGAAGCCAGAGAGACCCTGTTTGCTCAAGGTCATATCAATCAGACGATATTCCATGAGACTGGCGCCAATAATAGGCCATGGTTGGGCGCTCATAAGAAACAGGGAAGCTTTACACTCACTCCACGCCAAACGATTCAGTTAATCTGAACTCTGGCTTATAAAAAGTGAGTGGGAAAGCATTTTCATTTTATGGCGTCTACTCAAAAACAAAAAACTGATTTCTGTACAACATCATATGCTGGCCCAGCGCGATGAAGTCTAGGGGGAGACGAACGAAAGTTAACCCAATATTTGTTTGGAAGCAACAAATGAGGTGCGCTTGATTGTAATTTGTAGCTCCCATGATGAATACTTCGGACATATTTCAATATTCACCAATTTTAGTATAGTTTGGCCGCTTCAAAATTCTCAGCCGCGAAAATTGCAAATATCATCGGAACATATTTTTTTTCTATTTCGAGGCAGGTACCTGCTTTGATCTTGGGATATAAAAGTGTTATAGTCCGGTTCATTGTGCCACGGTGATAGTCCAAAGTAGAACCAATAAAGAAGAACTCGAACACAGGTATGGAATAACACAGATATAGTACAAACAGGAATATATACAGAGAAGTAGAAGTGTTAGTACGAACAATCAGGTTTAGTAGAGAGAACAATGTAGTCTCGATCAGTATCATTATTCCAATGTCTTGCAGTAATTGTCTGAACGCGACTCTGTTTCGGACTGCCTCTGACTCGACTCTTGACTCGACTTGAACTACTGACGATATTCAGTCACCCCCACCCCTCACTGGGGCAGCATGTGACACAAGGTCGGTTATTTAATGTGGGATATCCGAGCCCGTGGGCTCGGCCCCAAAATAGGCCCATTGAACCCGTATAAACGGCTTTAGGAACAGTTTACTTCCCCGAACGAGACTCCGCCCCTCGGCGTAGCCTCGTTCGGGTTCCTCCCCGCCCAAAGGGAGAGAGTTCAACCGAACAGTTGGTTCAGAAGTGAACGACTGCCTGACGATATTCAGTCACCCCCACCCCCCACTGGGGCAGCATGTGACACAAGGTCGGTTATTTATTGTGGGTTCTCCTAGCCCGTGGGCTCGGTACAAAAATATACCCATTGAACCCGTATAAACGGTTTCAGGGTCGGTTTACCTCCCCAAACGAGATTCCGCCCTTCGGCGTAGCTTCGTTCGGGTTCCTTCCCACCCGAAGGCAGAGAGTTCAACCAAACAGTCGGTTCAGAAATGAACGACGGACTCCTTACCTACTCCTGAGGCGCAGTATTTATTAAGTATGGAATAGTCCATTATTATTATTATTATTATGGATAAGATCCCATAACAAAAAGAACAGACATTTTCGATCTCAGTGCAATAAATTTTCATCGTTTATTTATCCGCTTAAGCGAATTCATGCCAGTTTGATTATCAGGCAGGAACATACACCCTTGTGCAAATTAATTGAAATAACCGCTTTAGTTTCCTTTCTTTCACCTCACGGCCAGTTTTAAACCCTCAGGTGTCATGGGTGTAATCAATTTCTATTTTTCCTCAGATTAAGTCATTTGCAGTAGTGTGCAGCAATAGGAATCTATTTTCGAGGTGTATGATGAAATTTGTTTGTCCTCGAAAAATGTGGCGATATCCGTGATATCATCAGATTTTTATTATGTCCAGACAATAATGTCTTCTCTCCTATCCATCAATATTAAACCCACTATTAAAAAAAAAATATTATTAGTATGCACTACTCAAGTACCCCACCCAGGTAATACTTATACTCAAATAGACGGTATTGAGATGGGATCTCCTTTAGGCCCCTTTTTTTTCTAATTATTATATGGCACATTTAGAAAATAAAATACTTAATGACACTATTAAACCCCCTGTATATGTAAGTTACATAGATGATATTTTCGTTTTAGCTAAAAATAATGATCAAATTACACAACATTAGAATTTAATATTAATAATAAAATTCCATTCATTGATGTATTTATTGTTTCCAGTACACATAAATTTACTACTTCTCTATATAAGAAACTCACAAGCACTAACTCGTATCTTCTTAATAATAATAGTGAATGCCCTCAAAGATATAAGTTAACCCCTATAAAAAATTAATCCAAAGAACACGAACGATACCTTCTACCAAAACCATATTCTATAAAGAATTACATAACATTGAACAAACATTTGTTAAGAATGTATTTCCTAATTCCGCCATTGATCAACAAATTAAAATGTATCTCAATAAATTAGTAACACCTCTAACAAAATTTTTAATATTGATAATAGTAGTGTACGTCAAAATAAACATAACACTATTAACTTGTAACCAAATGCATAATAATTGCAAACATGGTGAAACAACACGCAAAAACGTAATAGGTAGAAATGTTAAACTCATTAATATTAATAAACAAGTTAAGCTCATCATATATTACAAAACTTTAAAACATTTAGCTTCATAGTCTCTAATAAAGCTACACACGCAACTAAATCTTCTACAAAAAGCAATGTAGCGTATCAATTTACATGGCCGTTCAGAGATTGTAACTCTGATACTAATAATAAACCCACTACATATATTGGTTTTACTACAACCACGCTCTCCCGTAGACTTACCTTTCACCTTTCTAATCATAGTTCTATTAAACAAAATTTGTTAGAAAAGCATAACGATGCACATAATATTCGACAGATATTAGTTGATAACACACACATACACACAGTAAAAAGAACCTTCAGATATTGGAGGCTATCTACATTAAAACAAAGCAGCCCACTCTCAACAAAATTACATTGCAAACTAGTCCCAACACATTGCAGTGAATCTAGACATATTGTTCTGTTGTTAATATTTCGGCTTCTCGCGTGGTATGACGTCATAGAACCGTATCTCTAACGTACGATCTGCGTCTGCTATCCCGCGACAGTTATCGTCGTATAGCTATGTCAATTGTTGTAGAGTAGTTTCACAGTGGAGGTTTGTATTTGTACTAAGTCGGTCCTAAAATAGGTTCGACGTACAAAACGTTAGGAATTTGATATAATAGGTAATGATGCAGAAAAATCTAGTTGTGGTCGGTGATACTTTAATATCCGACTAACGGTCGTCCGGCATCGACTGACAGACCAACTCCCTGAGCGACTATTACTACTACTTATTATAGGTGGGAGAGTCTATTTACAATAGAATAGGTGTGTTCCACTATAACATCAATATAACAAAATATTATCTTCTATGGTGAATATCTTTGTTAAAATGTCCGTATAACCTCTATGAAGATGGCTCATCCGAGCCGAAAACTTAGATCAAGGACCAGCTTAATAAAAAATATCCAAATGTTGAACAATTTATATCTTTATTTTCACCCGAAATTAAAGCAGACATTCAAACTTTAGAATGGCTCTTGATCAAGCATAACAATCATTCAGTGTCTGTTATATTTAACAAAATATGTTTAAATAACCATCTGTGGCCCCAATTTCATTTCTTCTCTCACATTCCTCTCTTTTTACAGATACCAGTGATGACTTACACCATCAATAAATTCGTTATTAGTCTAAAACACTCATTTCTTGTACCTGTTTATTTTGTGTCTTCTGCTTATCTAAGATATTTAAAAAAACGCCCACTCGTTCAAGGCTTTTAAACCAATGAGTACCAGACATGTAAAACACCAGTCTCCAAAAATAGTCCAGTTGTTTTACAAAAGTGCATGATCTTATTGTTTTTATGCGCTGTGTCCCTTCAAGAGGACATGGGTCTCCACAACATCCTATCCATTAGTAAGCTTTGTCGTTTCACAACCTCTTACACCTCCTTTTATGCCATCCATTTCAACATAATTGTCAGGTAGCACATTCGATGCTTTCCTATAACCATCATGCTTTCAATAGGTCTTGTGAGTGTCAAATTCTCCAAGCTTTGTTTCCTCATTATTTGTCTCGGAAATTTGAACTGTCTCTTTCTGAATCTGCTTACACTTGTGTTGCTTCAAGAGTCCTCTTTTTCTCTGAGTTTATTCGGCAATATTCACTGCCATATAGGACGATTCATATCAAATAACAGTTCAGCACCATTTCTTGTTTTTAACGATATTTTCCTATTTGTCAGGACGTTGTTTAACTTTGATAAGGCATTTGGCGCCATTCAAATTCACATTGAATTTGTTGTTACATACTCCGTTCACTGTTAAAACAAATTGCATATATTTAAATGTTCGTACTAACTTGATTTTGACATCTCCAATTCGGAGCACACATTTCCTCTTGCTGGCAGCTATATATTCTATGTTCTTACAATTGGTGTTTAATTCTTTCGATCTTTAATTTTGTTAATATTTCCTCAGTCGTGTTATGCATAGCAGAGCTCCCTACAAAACTAAATATGAAAGTTTACGTCACTTTTGCTTATCATCGTTAATGAATTACGTTAAAATTTCAGTATGGTTTAGTAGTTGCGTAGTTTGTTCCTCTATTTTACTAGTTGCCATATTGTATTCATGTCTATGCGTGGCAGCTGTTAAAAGAAATATAAAGGAAAAACAGGTTTTCCATTTAAGATAAAACGGTGGGAACACGAGGGGAAATGGCTAAGCATATATGGAAGGAAGATCACTGCCCTCTGTAGGATAAAGTTGAAATAATAGACGGAACATCACTGGAAAATATGAAAACTAAAGGAAAGAGCACACAAATATCTCCTAAGCCGGCCAAGCTTAAACATGAATTTAAGATGGCAACCAGTAATGGAGTAATGCAAAGAGTTGTTTATAAGTACCAAAAATTCACTCACTGCTGTCCCGAAGAATACATGACCCAGTGGATAAAATTGTTGGTTGCGTAATCCAGAAAGAGTTCAATACCTGGTCACAGCAGAGGGAACCAAAATCTGGAGTGTTGAGTTGCTAAATTGAATTAACCTAAGCTGTGATATTCAAAAAAGACATGACACGTGGAACTAGAATAATCCACCCCTGTGGACTAAATAAAGTGTTCGGTTCAAATTACAACGTATATCAATTGAAGAAGAATGGAACGATGCAAATATTGTAAAATGTTACTATTTACTAAATATTTATTAGTTATTATAACTAGTGAGCATGAAACTGATTGTCTTACGGCCATATCACATTGGAACACTAATTTCCGCATGATCAGCGAAGTTAATTTAACTTTAAGCAAGGTTAGTACCAAGATAGGCGACCGCTTGAGAATACCAGATGTGCGCGTGGTGTAATGGATAATGGCTCAGAATTGTTAATCGAAGAGTCTAGTTCCACTTCCTGGGGGTTTCGTTATATTCACTTACGAGCAAATAACTTAAGTTATGAATCCACCTCTTCTCCCCCCTCGCCAGTTATGTGTTAATTATTAGGACCTGTATCACTAAATCATTATTATCTTCAAAATAATTATTGCAATCTTAAATATGACTTCAAATAACTCGCAGAGAGTTGATAAACCATAAAAAATGAACCAGACAATAGAAATGCTTACTTTGTTCGGTCTAAAAGCATGCCGGATTATACGGTGGTTTCTTCCTAATTAGGTTCGATCACTATGCATGGCATATTCTCTGGAGCCAAAAATGGGATTACAGTTGAAATAGGTTTGGCGCCCAAAGCGAAGTGCTCGAACAGCTTTGGCAAAAGGTAACCCCCTTACACATCCTTGCCATGTTTGATGATCCTTAGCATGTTTTGAATTACGTTTAGTAAACATCACTTCAATCAATATTTTGTATCATCCCAGCCAAGAATATTGAAACGCAAAAAAATATTTCCGTATATTTCATGTCGAGATTCGATACAATAAGCAGATGACGGCAAAACACAATCGATATAGCGAACACCCATTTGATGTTCAAGAAGTACATTTAACTTTATATGTGTTGAATAGAATAAATCAGGTTATTATTATTATTATAGACATAACATACGGTCTATCATTGTAGCCGTAAGCATGATTTTAACCCTAAAACCAGTAAAGTAATACATATGTTTTATTTAATAAATTCATGTTACATGAAATCATTTAAAAAGCCCGTCGTTCTAGCATCGAATCATGAGTAAGATTACACTGAGCAATAATGAATTTTCTGTTGGAGTAAAAGTGTTTTCAGTCCTAGGTAGGACAATAAAATAGATCAAGTAGCAATACCTCTTTCGCTGTTCACAGTTACCCCCTGTCAAGCGGTAGTAGCACATGTAAGGGTCCGAGGTATGGGCAAATAGTGAACTCCCAAACTAAAATCAAAACACTAGGAACGTATAAAACACATCTCTATAGCAAAAATACAGGCAATACAGTTTTAAAGAAAACTGACCAGCAATGCATTTTATATTAAAATTACCAAAAATATATTTTGTAATAAAATGACCACTAATATATTTTATAGTAAAACTGAAGACATGGTATACATTGACAAAAAACATTATAAAACAATTTGATATTATCAATCTCATTTCTGGTAAAGAATTTTTTTCTTCCTTGTTTGATTTTGGAAGATTATTTATTTTAAAAAAAGGAAGCTAATTTATTATATCATGAATTAATGTCATTTCATATTTAGATTTTGGCATTTAATAACGTATTCGGGTTGGTATGTCACTAAACAAAAGCTACCAAACCAAAACAAAAGTGTGTTTCAGATTAAGCTGATGAAGCTGATTCATAAGGTGAACACGCTTGGGACAGGTATGAACCAGCAACTACTCCTCCACAAGCTACGGAATAATTAGTAGAACTTGTATCAGTAAATCATTATTATTACTAAGACATTCTTACAATATAAAAATATTTTCCGGTTTTAAATAACTTGTAAACGGTTCATAAGACGTAAAAACAAATCACTCCATCATGATTATTCACAACACTTGATCTTTTTTTTTTATGTTGGTGTGGTTTTCCGACCTGAACAGTTAGACGCGTTAGAAGAAATCTGCATACAGACTTTGAAATCGTCGTCGATTTAATCTATCACGGCATCATTTTTGTGTATCAGACAAAAGTGTTGCTTGTAGCAGTGCTAATGCTAATCCAGCGATAGACACGACAGGAAGGATTAAATGTTACACTATAAATACAAGTTCAGATCCTCGAATTTGGCTTGCTTTGTTAAGCGCTAGCTCAGGCGTTTCAACAGATTACATAGTGTCAATGACCAAGTCTTGGGATTAGTTTACATACTAACAACACGTTTTACGTAATTATTCTGCGGTTCTCATGTATTTTTCGAAATAATAGATGAATAAACACTGATCGAATTTTAAGCAGACCCCAAACTGTCCTAAATACTATAGCTCAAACGAGGATTTGGACTACGTCCTTTTAGATTGAGTGGTGGATCTAATACCAGTAGTAACATGAAGATAAATGTGATTTTGATTTGTTCTGCAACAATTAGCTTCATGTTGGTTTACGTTTAGGGTTTCGAAGGTTACTGACTCGATATTCTGGATGAGTGGAGGATGAAGTGTCTTGGCAACCTCATTTGTGGGCGAGTAAAGCATGGCACGATGCCCATTTTCATTACGTCAGTGTCATGTGCATGTCATTTCCTCTATCAGTTAAGCTATGAGTTTCGGAGCAGGAACAGTCATGGCATTTCCACTGGTACAATTAATCCGTGTTCAAGTCGAGATAAAGATTCACACTGCGTGTTTATTCCCTATATTAACAAAACTTCATTTTTTGTTTACCATAGGTGATGTTTTTAACAGGTCCCTCATCTACATATTGATCGGGTAACCTGACAGAAAACAAATATGTATCTTCTCTGCCAATTTATTCGATCTTTAAAGTGAGATTATCCTAAGAGAATTAAAAGTGCTATCCGGATCAATTATCGGCGGGTACAAGCTTACCAACATGATAAGCAGATGATGATACACTGTTGGTAGCAGACACAGAAAAGTAAGTATAGCTGATGATTTTAAGTAGTTTCCCATATTTGTATTGATAAAACCAACTGCTTCTTAACCTCGTTGTTCAATTGAGCGCCAGTGCTTGTAAATGACAGAAAACCGTTTTCATTTTTAAAGGAAAACAAAATACAACTGATATTTGGGATGTGAAACTTGACACCCATATACATCTAAATTTATAGATAAAATAAAGTAAGAATTCAACGTTTGATAATTTAAATAACAATTGTTTCTCTTATTAATTACTGCGGAAAGCAGGAAATGTATTTTTCAAATGTTAGGTAGGATGTCATCAAATTATATTGACACCAAAGTATGTGAGAGTAGTTTAGGCTCATAAAACATCTACCGGTCTATTCCGTTTGTCCTTAACCTAAATGGTAACAGCTAACTACGCATTTCCGTGTCTTCATGTCTGCCTTACGGTAACTAGCTAATCCGTGTAGCAGACGTATTTTTTGTTTCTTCAACAAACTCAGACCCTAACTGCAATATCCTTTTAAATTGTGAAATGAAGGTCGTTCTGAACGGGCACACTTCCAGATCCTTTCTTATGAAGCGCTGTATCCAAGGCTCTATCCTGGGTCCTACACTGTTTCTTATCTTCATCGACGATCTTCCTGATGTCATCAGTTCTTAAGTAGGCATCTACGCAGACCACACTACCATTTATTCCTGTCTCAGTAGTAAACCCGGCAGCGCTGACAAAGTCAACCTGGCTGCTGCTCTCGAAAAGGAACTGCAATCAATGGTTAACTGGTGGAGGGAATGTTTAGAAAATTTGAATGCCTCCAAAACGGAACTTCTCTCATTTAGCCACCACAGAGATAATTTCCTGTCCGCCATAAGCATGGTTGATGCAAGACGCGAGGAGAATGCCTCACTACGCCTTCTTGGCCTCACCCTTTCGAATGACTTGTAGTAGAACAACTACATTGAAACAATTGCCGCATTTGTTGCAAGGAATGTTGGCTCACTGTATCGTGCCAGAAGGTTTTTCTCCTCAGTCCATCTGACATATCTGCAAATCTACCATTCGCAAGTACACTGAGTATTGTTTCCATATCTGGTCTGCTGCTCCTGCTGTTCATCTCAAGGTTCTCGACAAAATCCAAAGAAGGATCTGCAATATAATCGATCCTGACTTCGCATCTCGACCCCAGTCACATTCTCAGAGACGTGATGTGGCTTCCCTCTGTCTTTTCTATAAATATTTTTATGCCAAATGTTATGTCGAGCTTTTTATCCCCCCACAACCTAAGCGTGCTACATATTTACTATGTTATATTATTTTGAAAATAAAATATTCTCTAATACTAAATACATACATACAAGAATCTATGGCCAGTTAACAGTTAATATATTTCATCTTTGAAAATGGCTAATCATATATTTTATCATTGAAAATGGCGAAAGCGCTCGGAAAATTATAGCATTTGGACAGTTTTAGTATAATTATCTACTGAAAAGCAAAGAATTATGAGATCATACGTGAAGTTATATAAAAAAACTTGCATCATGTCATATTTAATGAAACTTGCATGAAAGAAAGATTACTGGCTAGATATACAATACATACATATATAGACACGCACACAAATATATATATATATATAGAGAGAGAGAGAGAGTTGGCTCTCAAGTCGTGTTCGAAGTATAGGGTCAAGCAGCTCAGTTGCTAGAAACCGACAGTCCGATATCAAATCTTAATATCTGTGTTATATATTACCCACTTCTAGGCAATATCACTTTTCAGGTTTAACTAATTGGCATTTTGATTTTAAAAAAGTTAATTTCATTAATTAAATGTCCTTCATTACTGTTCTTTTATTCGATGATTGTTTTGATTTTCATATCAATAATAGTTCTGTGTAGGAATGTCGTGTTATATGGTGCAGAAAAGTGTTTGAAATTTGCATTTTACTTGGCTTTAAACAAGTTGGCATCTATTTGTAAAACTTTCTTTAGCTATAACATGCCAATTTATGAATGCAATGTTCATTTAAAATATTTCTTTCAAAGATTTCTTTACGAACCGACAGCGAGCGGGATAAGCCTGCTAGTAATCTAAACGCAAAAATAACAGATATTAATGGCCAGAATAAAACGTACTTTCAAACGTAGATGGTACAATAAAAGTAGATTATCATTCAAGGTGGTAAGTCTTAAGAACACTACCAAACTTGCTGAACCTGTGTGGAATTTAAAAAGGAAAACAACAAGGATCCGATTGTAAGGTGGAAATTTTTTTAAAAAGATGAAGCCTTATAATAACTACAACAATATTTTCAACATCAGCCAACAGGAAAAATTAACAATAATGACATTTCCGGATCCCGAAACCTTTTGAACCAGAAACCGAAGTCTTGAGTCCTTGCATACATATTAAGAAATTTTTCTTAAGCACATATGAGGCTGGATAAATAAATATATATATATATATATATATATATATATATATATATATTCAATTAACCACACCACAGATACTTTTATAATATACTTACTTTTCTTCTCTTCCCCCTTCTGCTTTTTCTTCTCTTTCTTTCTTCATATCCTCTTCCCCCCTTTATATCACACCTCACGTCGCGTCTTTGTAATTTTTTAAATAATATCGCGTTCATTATTTAAAAAAAAAAATAAAGTGTTAAAAGGTCATTTGATTAAAATCGCCTGAGGATACCGTACGACTGAAACCAATGTAGCAGATTCAACTGAAGATTGCCTGTTTGCATAAAACTCTGAGTCATGATATCCATGTTGGATATTATGTATATTCAGTAGTATATAATTAATAGCTCTGTTATATAACACTAAGCATGTCCACTGTTTTCGCGGAAAAACAGCATAGCGTAAATGAAAAATGCCACAAACTTAAAGAAAATAAAGTAATATCGTCAAAATGCTTATGTTATTATTTAGATGAAAGAAAAAAGTATTTTTAATTATTTTTTGAAATTTTTAATATTTTCTAACACGTTCGAAATTTTGGTTAAAATCGTCTTTGTTTACGTCATCGCGGCGACGTTTAAAATAACATAGTTTTTTTTTAACGTTTTTTTTACCGTTGAAAACATATTGATTTGGAAATTCTTGTAAAAATAAAATAATTGTCCAATCTTAATGAAATTTTCAGGACTTATTCACAAATGAATGAAATTATTTTTGAAATATTTTTTTTAGAAAATTTTGGTAAAAATTATATTTTTTAAAATATGTTACCCCACATTTACTTAATTTAATGAAATTTCGCCCAAAACCTTTTTGGTTCCTGAATTTTTTTTTTTTAAAAGTAGGAGTCTTCGAAGATGGTAAATAATCTACTTTTTTTTTCAAATTTGAGCTATTTAACTGAAAATCTGCTCTGAATTGAAAAATAATGAATCAATAAAACTATGATATTACTTAATTAGAAAAGCTTTTAATTGCTTTTGTAAATAAGTAATATTAAGGACATTATTGTCTGAAGAAATAAATTTTTTCTGATGAATAATTAATTTTTACAAGAATTTTTTCGTTTTTTCAGAATTTTTAATTATAATAATTTATAATAGTTTTAAATCGTGTAAAGCTCTGTATTAGGAGGGTTCCTCGATATTATGTACTAATTAAGTAGAAAAAAATTTACGAATCCAAAATTGCTAAGTTTAATAAATTTAGTTGCGCTACTTTTTTAAAAAATAATTTTTTATGTTGTATTTTTTTACTTAATACATTCCTTATTTCCATGTATGATATACAGAAATTGCCATTATTATAACAAGGTCACGTGATCTAAGGGTTTTGTCCCTTTCAAAACATTTCGTTTATTAACAGATTGTATTTTCCGATCAGCTGTAAAAGTGTAAACTTTAAATTTTAAATTATTTTTTCTTTTTTTCATTAACTATTTCACTAAATAATTTTATTTTATGTATTGTATTTCCATTAGTGTGTGTCATACTCAAATAGAATAATTTTTTTTAAAACTCAGACTTAAAATTATGTCATTTATGGTCATCAGTAGTAGCTGTCATCGGCTCGTCAATCAATCATTATCAGTAAGATCGAACAACTGAACAGGACCGCTCGTTAATAATTGGTTGTATATTATTTTTTTATGCTATAAGTAACAAAAATTTCTTTGAAATCAGATTACTTTAACTTTAAATTTTTAATTTTACTAAAATAACGTGTCAGAATTTTTTTAAATATTTTAAAAATCGATAAATTTGTGTTTGTTTACAAATTTCTTAAAATTAAGAAAATGGCCGTTTTTAAGAAAATTTAAAAATTTGAAATTAAATCTGACAATCAAACGTATATAGTTTCTTTCTGAAATACACCAGAATTGTTTAATTAATAGAAATCGTAAATTTAATTATTAAACTTTCGATTAAAGCTAAAATGAAATCTTCAAGAATGTTTTTTCGTTGTAAAAAATTCATTTTAAACTTCAATATAGAAAATTTATGCCGAAATAGTGGACATACTTATATAACACTGAGCAGTGTTTTAATACACCTGAGAAAAATACATATGTACATGCAAGTATGTGCGTATCCATATTTTTTTATCTAAACATATATTATTAAATATAACAGAAAATTAATGTCTATTATGTCTGATCATGAGCCGTTTTAATGTTCGAATGTTGTCTTTAATTTCTGTTGAAAAAATGACTATTATGTACATAATATTAATATATATGGCAAAATATAATATTAGACAGATATTAATTGGTAACACAATAATACTCACACATACACACACAGTAAAAAGAACCTTCAAATATTGGAGGTCATCTACATTAAAACGAAGCAACCCACACTCAATAAAATTACATTTCTAGTCACATGAGATTACATTGCATCTAGACATTGGTTATGTTGTAATACTTCGGTCTATCACGTGATCTGACGTCATAGAACTGCATCTTGAACTTACGATTTGCGTCTGTTAACAGGTGACCGTTAACAACGCATAGCAATTTTCTGTGTCAAAATATCAAAATATTATCTTTGACGGTGTATATGTTTGTTTTATGTCTATTTAACCACTCTGAGGATGGTTGATGTGAGCCGAAAACTTAGGAACAACTTGATAAAAAATTTCCAAATTTTGGGCAATTTTTGTATTTATTTTCACCAGAAATTAAAGCAAACATTCGAACAATAGAATGGCTCCTGATCAGACATAAAAGACATTCATTGTCTGTTATATTTAATAATATGGTTAAATAATGATCTGCTGCCCCAATACAGTAACATATATATATATATATATTTTATATGTGTGTATATATATATATATATATATATATATATATATATATATATATATATATGTATATGTGTGTGTGTGTGTGTGTGTGTGTGTGTGTGTATATTTATGTGTATATATATATATATATATATATATGTGTGTGTGTATATATATATATATATATATATTTGTGTGTGTATATATATATATATATATATATTTATATGTGTATATATATATATATATATATATATATATAATTATAAAATCAATCTTTAGCAAAACATTCGAAAGAATGGCTCATGATCAAACGCAATTGACATACATTGTCACTTATATTTGATATTATATATTTAAATATTGATCTGCTCCCCCAATACACTGACTAAATTCATGTTTTTTTATCATACACATATCTATCTATCTATCTATCTATCTATCTATCTCTCTCTCTCTCTCTCTCTATATATATATATATATATATATATATGTCTGTGTGTGTGTGTGTGTGTGTGTGTGTGTGTGTGTGTGTGTGTGTGTGTGTGTGTGTGTGCGTGCCTGTGTGTGTATGTTGCTGAGGGAGATTCGTAGCTGAAATGAAGGTATGTTACGGTACTTTTGTTTAGGCAAGATTTTCACCGAAGAGTTTGGCGCATTCTAATCTTCCTATACCCACTCCTCTTTCATAGGCCTTGAAACGACCGCGTTAACATTACTGAATATCACAGATGTAAAAAAAGATTTGATATTTCAGAAAAAATGTTCAAGACAGCTACTGTCAATGAATGTCAATGCCATATTCTTCATAATGCCAGAACGTCTGAAAAATTACAATCTCACGTAACTGTCACCTCTGCAAGTCGGAAATTTATTGTTTATAACTAGGGATTTTTTGACATCTAGCGCGCAATCAGAGAAAATCGAAGTCAATAGCTTGAAAACGACTACAATTCAAGGAAACTTCCTTCACTGTTTGTCTAAAGACACACCTCTGTATCCTCGTTGGTGTCGCCCACATAGTTGTCCTTTTATAAAATTTTATCAGTTCCTCATTTAATTGTTTATTGTTTTGATTTTTTAAATCTTTTTGCTGTTCATTTTGTAAATGTTGTCAGATATATGTCAGTTAATGAACAATGCCATTCAACAACAAGTAAAATGGATAACACAAAACTGTGATGTAATCAACATGTTGACGTTCCACACGACTTCAAAACATTGGGTTCGGAAAGAAGTCCCACATTAATTACTACGCGTGCTGGGTATGACGATACAGGAATCCTTCCCATTAATGTGGTTAATATTTACATCAGTAACTATAAAAAGATCAAAAACTATGGTTAAACCGAAGAATATTTTACCGCACTAATCGAATATTATATACCAAACTTGTAGCGGTATTGACGGTCTAAATCAACCCGCATATTATTTTTACAAATGTGAAAAAAAAACAACAGAAGGCAAACAAGAGATACAACATGAAAATTTGTTCTTATGACAAGAACAAAAAATATCTATATTTATGTATATCAATGATATATCAAACATAACTAATAGGAGTTACTTCCCTTTGACTCGAATTACAGTCTTTACTAAGGAAATATTTTTTTTATCTGAGCTCATAAAAATCTGACTGAACTTGCCGCTCAAAATGTTCACTGTCAGAGAGTTGAAAGAATTCTGTAAAGCTGAGAATATGTTGATAACCTTTTGACTTCAGAAGAGTTGGTGTAAATAATTAATTTACGTTGCTTGCAGTTGAATATTTGTAATATGCTGATGCTTGTAATGTTCTGTAATTTTCGTAATGGTTGTAATTAAGTTTCCGTACGTAGGTATATGTGTGCGTGCGTGAATATGCTTTCATAGCGTCCGACCGAAAGAGACCGGAAGACGATTTTTTAAACAGCTACATTTTAGTAAGCGAGAGAAATCAAAAAGAGAAATAACTTGTGTCACAGTATTTATAACACACGTAGTCACGTGATAGGCTCAGAAAGGCATAGACAGATTTTGGTGGAATTGTTTTTTCATCAGGTCAGAAAGTAGGTCGATGCTATTCGGACGTAGTAGAGAACATGATTTAATTATTAACTGACCAATGAGTAGTAAGAAAAATATCAAGGCTCTTTGATCCACTTTTTACACAAAATTGACAATGAAAGAATAGTGGTAGCCGGATACTGAAAACTAATCGAATTTTAGTATGTAAGAATTTTAGCGCACTAATCGAAAACACATTATTCAAATGCGCATTAATAGAGGGGTTCCTGTAAACTACATCCAACATCTGATCGAGAGGTTTTGCGGAGCGTAGAGCTACCTCTGAATTGAAGTTGTTCCCAGATCGACTCTGGGATGGTAGCACCTGTTAGACTCCAAGCTATGGGCAAATAGAGCTCAAACTAGGGTCAAAACACAATGAAAGTATAAAAATACATTTTTATAGTAAAATTCCACTGATACTTTTTTGAAAAAATAAAAACATATTACCAGCAATATATTTTTGAAATAAAAGAAAATTATTGCCAGCAATATATGTTTGAAGGAAAAAACAAACAAATTAATACATATCCTATTCATACGAACCTGTCATAAAAATCTTGTCGGCATTATACAACCCAAATGGGGTTGATGCGCAGTAAAGCAAAATAAAGCCAAACCCTAGTCTACAAATTATTTCTTACAAAGAATACATATTCTATTCACACGAACCTTTCCTAAAAATCTTGTCGACATTAAATAACCCACTGATGTCTTGGTAGGCCGTAAAACAATATAAACCAATCCATTAATATTATAAATAGCGATAACAGTTAGTGGACTTATGAAATCTATTTTCCTTAAATAGAAAAATTTTACAAAATTCAGCCGACTGCAACACTGGTTGTTCGGTCAATGTATGCCAATTTTTTTCCGTATTAGTAAATGGCTAATATTAACATGCAAGTCCGTTACACGCTTCACATGCAAGAGTTAATATTAGCTCTTGCATGAGAGGCTTGTAACAAACTTCACAAGATTTGGTTCTCAAACCTCCCATCCTATTTAAACGTCCAATCCTCTTGAACATTGATTGAACCAGTTCTAATGTATGGATCAGAAACTTGAACAGTATGTTTGTCTTGAAAGACGACTGGCTGGAACATATACAAATCTACTCAGAAAAATCAGTTGGAGATTACTTGCAACTCTTCACACAATTTACGGAAATCTGAGACCAGTATCTCTTAAGCTCAAACAAAAACGCTTACAGTTTACCGGGCACTGCCACCTAGCGGATAGGGAAATCGTCACATTCTTACTCCTATGGCATCCTTCTAGCAGTGTCTTCTCACGAAAATTAAACTTTTCCAGACACCATAGCCCGAGACTCAATGTTGGATATTGGGGATCTGGGGACAACAATACAGTGTGGAAAATGATTGTCGATTATATCGTACCCATCATTGGGAGGTGGAAGGATGATGATGATGTTGATGATGATGATGATGATGAATATTCCCATTGCAATTAGACGATTTATTGATTTCTCTAATATGAAGCCTATATTTCTTCTGAAATTAATGATTAATTGCCCTTACTAAATGTTGTCTTTCACAGACTTTTGCGGATACCTCCAACTCTTCTTTAAGTGTCGGTTATATTATTGTGTTCAAGTTGAAAAATCTCTATTCATCCTTTTATATATCATATCATAAAATGTAAACTTCCCATCACATTAGCATGAGGAAATCTGTCCCATGCAACAATTCGCGTGTTTGTCCTAAATAGGAATATTTGTGAAGGCAGATTCTAAACTAATCCTATCAATGGCTTTATAACATGTGTGAAAGGTGAAACCTACTAAACTGAAAAGTGTTCGAGGAAGCATCCTTAAATGTACTACGAATAAAAATGCACAAAACAGATGCAGATCCAAAGCATTCTCTTTTTGGTTTATGTAACCAAAGCATTTGCACTCCTTAGGGAAACCCCCTCCATGACTGACCATGTCTTTAGGAGTATAGCTGGACTCCCTGCGCTTAGCTAATTGCGGTTTGGTGAGGATATTTAGCACCTTGTTGGAGGTTTTGAATACAGAATTATCATTCTCCAAGACCGGTTGCGTACACAAGACTAAGGAGCCAATTCATTCTGGTATTTACTCATAGATGGGAGGATAAGTGATGCGTTCATACATTTCTCAAGGCTATTTACACCAGAGTGAATGCAACGACCTGGACTGGAATTCGAATTCGACTC
This sequence comes from Acanthosepion pharaonis, assembly GCA_903632075.3. Taxonomy (NCBI): domain Eukaryota; kingdom Metazoa; phylum Mollusca; class Cephalopoda; order Sepiida; family Sepiidae; genus Acanthosepion; species Acanthosepion pharaonis. Next base: position 264,850 of record CAHIKZ030001464.1, on the reverse strand, counting down.
TCTGATTCATCAATCCTCAATTATAATCACATCCACCGGGTCTCCTCAGCACTAACGAAATTCGATGACTTTTATAGAGTCTGAGATCTCATTGTTGGGATTCTTTGTGTGAAATTCTTAGCCAGGAGTATGACGCCGTCTGACTCAAGGGTTTGAAGCCGTTTTTAATGTAACGAAGCCTTTGAAAACTGATGTCATTTTGTCTGATGCGTATTCTGCATTGGTGAACTAAAAAAGAGATCAAACACACACACACACACACACACACATATATATATATATATATATATATATATTATTGAAAACACAAGAGAGAAATAAAACAAAAAATATTAAATTATCAAAATGAACTATAAAGAGAAAAAAGTAGATGAAATATATCAAAAGTTCAATCTATACATGACGCTTAGTCATGTCTTGCTTTATGTCTACAATGTATCGACGAAGTAAGTAAATATCAACATTAATGGCTTTCTGTCTGGAAATTTGTTGATATTTTTTGGTTTCAGGTTGGCAATTTCTTTGAAAGTTTACAGTTTAGTTTTATTTAAAGTTATTACTTGGTTTTTAAGTGTTCAGCGATAGCACATTCCTGTTTAGCAACGTATACGCAATCAACTATTGAAGATAAATCTACGTGTTTCTTTGTTTTTGTTCTGTTTATATAAAACAACAATAAAAAAGATAGAGGAAATAAAAAATAATTGGTAATAGAAGGAAAAAGACGAAAACGTGTTATAATAATAATAAAAATAATAATAATAATAATAATAATAATAATAATGTTTTCGCCACAATAGTAACAATCAGAAAGAAGGTGTGCAGGACTAAATAGATTAAATTGGTTAGTTGAATTTTGTTTAGCTGCATATCAAACACTCTAGGGTATTTAATGCCGATATCTAAATAATTTGAATGGCTTTTTAGAGATTCACCTAAATATATTTTGAATACAATTGCATGCCTACAACTACAAATAAAATGTAATGCTGGTGATTTGCTTTTAAAATGTATTATTGGTCATTTTACTATAATCCTGTAAAAACAAAACCTCAATTTAAAGGACTAATGCTATGGGGTCCTCCCTTTTTCATATAAGTGGACTCGACCAGAGTGTTACTTGGACTGCTGCCGTTAAATACCCAGAGTCAGTCAGAATATAGAGAGTGAGAGTGAGCAGAGATTGTGATTGAGTGGGAGGTAGAATAATAGTGTGAGATAACCGCTTGTAGACTCTAAGGAAGTCCCACTTCGAGACCGTATATATATATATATATATATATATATATATATATATATATATATATATATATATATATATATATATATATATATATAACTAGACTCGTTTCGAAAAAACCCTCGAATTTTTGATTTGCTAATCAAATCAATCTCGAGGGAAAAAAAGGTTTTAAAAAAAGAAAGAGCTACAAACATGAACTTCTGTCGACAAAAAATCGCACAGATGCAGGTCTGAAGTCCAAAGAAAAAAAAACCGATACGAGTAAACAACTAACAAAAGAGCTCAATACAACCGTAGAGCAGACCTAGATACACCTAGTGAGCCAGACAAATCTACCTAGGTTTCACCTAAACGGATCGTCATGGAAAGTTTGGCAATATATATATATATATATATATATATATATATATATATATATATATATATATATTATAACGGCGCTCCTAGGTTTACTAACAGTATTACGCATTGTATTATTGTGTAAATACATTTAATTTCTTATATTTAATTCTTGCGTTTGTCATTCATCGGAGACCGAATTTCATCTCGGAATCCACAACAACTCATAGGAAAAATGTCTGTTAAATTCGTTTGTCCGTTAATTTGAAGCAGTTTTTTTTTCGTGGCCTAAAACCACCCACTACAGTACAAAGTTATTCTTAATAAATGTAAATACAATATATATGTGTGTGTTTGTATTTCATTTTTAAGTTACTATATACTTTTAAATAAAGTTTGAAAAGTTTTAAAGTTGAATACGGAGGCAGTTGGTTCCAGGACAGTTAATTCGAGGTTTTATTCTGCTGCTAATTTATTTTAATATAAAACAAAGTATTGCTGACTTTTTTTTATATAATAATGTATGTTATACTTTCATTGTTTTCTTTTTGTTTGTTTTATTCAATTGTCTATGGTACATAATGAGAAAAGAGTACTTAGAAAATGTTAGACTAATAGGCCATATTGAAGGCAAGAGAGACTGATAAAAACAACATTACGAGCTTGTATAAATGGTTGGCACAGCAGGGATTAGGAGCGATACCAAAAAGAAAAAAAATACTACGCGCTATAAATGAGAGGAAATTGTGGAGAGCCTAGATCAGCCACACCCTACAGGTGCACGGCACGAATAATAATAATAATAATAATAATAATGCAGAATAAAGAAGTGTTACCGATTTCGGTGATATTATTTTCCATCCACAATTAAAACACTATAATCTGAGCAAACGTAATATAATTCCCATTTGACTGTTTTCATGTCTACTCGTGTGGCGAGTTAATCCGTATTAAAGACGCCAATTCAAGCACATTTACCTTTCTTTTAAACCTAACATATTCAACTTGCGGGTTATACTGCAATGTTACTGAGCGGATCTTAGTTGGGTTTCAAAAATAGAGCGCACGACACTGCGTGACCAGAACAGAATGCACGAATCATAGGTCAAGATTTCTTCTGACTTCGTGCTAAAAAAGTCATAACCGGCATCCGAACGATTTCGTCAGTTCAGTGACATTCAAAAGACATGACTAAATCAGTGTAGTATCGTTGAGCTTCTACCGGTACTGCAAGCTGGGATCGTTTCCCTAATATCATAGAAAACACATTCTTGAGATTTGAACCCAGGTCACATAGTCAGAGCTCCAATGTTCTGATCACTTATTTTCCCTCCTATTATTATTATTATTATTATTATTATTATTATTATTTTTTTATTTCTAGCGTTTACACATTTCTTTCCGGGTCCTGCCCAGGGACCTAAGGTTAGAAATGGCATCATGACACTTTCCACGGAAAAAAAAGTATTACATAGATAAAGCCCTTCGTAAAGTGTGGGCTGTACTTGTCAGAACAATTTTTTTGTATGTCTTTGAGGCATGGACTTCCAGAAATCCTTTCAATTAGTCTACTGCAATCTTTTCCAACCAGTCCTAGGGCTCCAATTACAACAGAGATTGTTGATGTTCCCACATTTTCGATATTTCTATTTCAAAGTCCTTGTATTTTGACAGCTTTTTGAATATCTTCAAAGATACATTGTAGTAAGCAGGGACTGCCATATCAATAAGGAGGCACTTTTATTATTATTATTATTATTATTATTATTATTTTATTTTATTTAATAATAATAAATATCCAGAAACAATTGGCCATTTTGTACCAGATTGTACAATGTTAAAACAAACTGAATATAACACGAGGCATGACAAGAGTGAACCAATATCTCCAGAGGAAAATCTCCATCTTTTACAGGAAGGGAACTGCATGAAACTGGCACGAACATCACCCATACTCGTTTACATATCTAGGACCTGTGACAATTTAATAGGACTTTACAATACAAACAAACAGATCAATGAAAGACACCGGGATCAAAGACCACACAACTGAATGTGCTTTCTTTTTGAAATGGCAGTCCCTGAAAATTGCAATCTTTCTTTGAAGATCTTCCAAAATATATATCGAAATACAATGATCTCGAAGTGAAAATCTAAAAGATGTAGCAGATGAGGACATCAATAATTCCAGTTGTAGTTAAAGATCTCAAGATGATTGGAAAAAAGGCTCCGATATACTCAATAAACGGATTGCCGGTTTCCTATACCTTAAAGAAATACAAAAAAATATGTTCTCACAAGTACAGCACACACATTACGAAGAGCTTCATCTATGTAAAATGTGTGTGATCTGAGGATTTGTTTTATTTACAAAAAATAGAAGTGGAACATGTCATGAAACCATTTCTGACCTTTGATATCTGGTTGGAGCCTGGGAATGAATATGTATATAAGAGAAAACCAAGGAAAATAATAATAATAATAATAATATAGTAATAATAATTACGGAGATAGGACCTGTTACAATTCTATGGGATTACACAATACACACTGACAGAACAATCAAAGCCAACCGCCCAGATATTGTTAATAAAGACCACAAACAAAAAATGTTCCTCCTTATTTATATGGCAGTCCCTGCTGACTGCAATGTATCTTTGAAGATATTCAAAAAGCTGTCAAAATACAAGGACCTTGAAATAGAAATATCAAAATTGTTGCACATAGGAACATCGACAATCCCTGTTGTAGTTGGGGCCCTAGTACTGGTTGGAAAAGATTGCAGTAGACTAATTGAAGGGATTCCTGGAAGTCCATGCCTCAAGGAGATACAAAAAATTGTTCTGACCCGGAAAGAAATGTGTAAACGCCAGAAATCAAATAAAATAATAATAATAATAATAATAATAATAATAATAACAACTACAAGTATCTAGTTGCGTTGTTTAAAACGCTGTGGAGATTGTAGAATTATTTTCTGTAGTGATTGGTGAGATTGGAACACCATCTACAAAATTTAAAGAGCGTTTAAGGAAAATTGTAATTGAGACTAACTTTGTAATATCCGGAAAACCGCTAATATTAACTCTCTCATGATTCTTTGAAAGTTTACAAAATTTTGAGGTGACGTGTTGAAAGCGAGCCTCGAGAACAAAATGTCTGTGTCAATATATCATACCAACATGATAATAATAGGGTGTGGTATGGAAAAAATACTGAATGCATCTCCCTTGCATAACTGCAGTTGAGATTTTACCAGGTAAACCACCTGGTTGGGTTCCCTACAATTCTAGGAGTTTACGACGTGGGTAAGAGATTTCAGTCATTTAGATTTCAGATTTTAGAAGAGTGTGTCGATAATAACAGAACTTGATGACTAACTTGAATTATGGGTGAAATATCAAAGATCCAAGATAAAAATAACGACGTGAACTGGAGCAGAACCTATATTGAATGTGTAAATGAGCGGAAGTCGCCAGCTACGATCATGGCCAGGTGTTCATCCGTTTTTCTTTTATGGGTAAAGGATGAGGGATCAAAGATCTGGAAAGAGCCAACAATAAAAGCATCCAATCGCTGATTATTAAACATCGTCGATGGTCAGAACATGTAGCAAGAATGAAAGAGTCATGTTTTCCACGTCAAGTCTTATTCAGAGAGCATAATTCAGGGAAAAGAATAACGGACTTCTCCTCTGCGAAACTGATCAGATCAAAACAACAGTGAACGCCACTGCACTTGAGCCTAAATCGTTTGAAACACATTCATGGGACCGTAACATCGGCTCCACCAGAAGAGAAATGGAAGAATTCATACGACAAGAGAGAATTGCTCGACAAAATCGACCTCGTCCTCCACCAACATTAACATGTAGTCAATGCCATCCGTTCTTCCATGTTAGAATTGGTCTATTTAATCTTCAACGCTGTCATCATAAATGAAGCGATCCAAAAATAATATAACGTATGAATAAGAAAATAAAAACTAATTTACGCTATTTACATTATTCGGGCTATTTTTCTCATCTTTGTCGCCATATTTATTACAATTTTTCGACCGTTGTACGCCCCAGCCTTCTTAAGGTTGTTGGAATGTCAAATTGAACCCTTTATTTAAAGTCACTGGGGTAGACTGTTCTAGTTCAACGTGCCATGTTTGTTTGTTTTATTGAGGGGGGGATTTTGGTTTAATGGATGTCAGTTAATTGCCCTCTCCAAGTTCTCCACTGCCTTAACCGGGTATTGAACTCACACTCTTTGAGTCCTGTCACTGGATCTAATGAACGCATTTATCCACTGTGCCTTGAGGGCATCTGTATATGAATTTCTGGGTATTATGAATATGGCGACAAAGATGAGGACACTAGTCCGAATAATGTAAATAGTGTACATACCTCATCTCAGAAATATAGACAAAAAATAATTTATCTCAACAAAACCGATATAACGATTGAATCATATTTAAAACCCACGGCACTATAGTTGTGTCTTTGTGTATAAACGTATATTACTTGATTTATAAAGATTTTTCGACTCGAATGTTCGAAGGGTTATATATATATATATATATATATATATATATATATATATATATATATTATTCTTTAAATTTATTAGCTTTTCATTTTCACTTGTTTTATTGCTTATTTAGGGCCATGCATGATGCAATCTTGGAAGATGATGTATCTTTTCTATTCATGATTAACTTGGCAAAATAATATCTACATTAGACTTATTTACTTTCTGGATATAAGATACAGCCTATCCTGCTACTTAACCCATAACTGGGGGAGAAGAGATATATCTATATATTTCCAATGGATATTTTTACATAATTAAATGTAACGAACTCAACTTGAAATCGAACTCAAATTCACTTTCCGAGCCATAACCCATCAATTTACCCAAACATGCAAGCTTATAGCACCTGGTATTTGGAAACGGTCACCCACCTAGATAATGACCAGGCTCAATGTTGCTTAACGTCGGTGATTGGACGAGAAGCAGTGTTTCAACGTGATATAGTAGTAATCACGAAGAGGGTTAATAGTCCTGCTTAATTTTTGCATTAGCTGTGATCATTTACTTTCAGTATCGGAATAGAATTGCAGGCGAGGATGAATTCTATATTGAAATTGTAGAAACATAATGACGTTTTCCTGCAATAAAATTTGACGCCACTACATTCAGAGTAAAATATCGACCAGTATATATTTTATATTTATTTTAGCATTATAAACATTCATTAACATAAATTCTATTTTTTAGATATCAGCGTTCATATTAAATTTGAACGAACTTTTCGCTGACACCGATTATGCTGCTCTAGAAAATAGAAAAATTCGACATCATGTCTTTTTGTTTTTGGAATTAGTTTGCATAGAAAGATTGAAAGCAACTCAACCAAATATTTACTTAAATTTATGTTCAAAGCGGAAATGAATTCATTCTATTCTGTTTTATTTAAAGCAATGGCATGTTTTCTTTTTTTTAACTTTTTGAAATAATTTTGTATTATTTATAGACGAGGCATTCAGCCTGCTGAAACTGAAACGAATACTTTCGTAAATTGTAGAAACCAACCCGGTGATATTCTGGTATTATTCTTGTCAAATGAAGCTAAACATTTTGGTGGAATATTTAAGATGAGTAATTACAGTTATATATCATTATCATTTAGCTATGCGAACCTACCATGTATTTTTTATCTTGGTTGTTAAACTCACAAAGATTTTACTATTACACTCCGGAACATTTTAGTTGAGGAATAATCATTATTATATACTTTGGTATTCACTTTGGTTTGGTTTGGTTTGGTTTGGTTTAGTTTGATTTTTACGGCACATCAAACTCAATGCCGACAAATTTTTTTATTGCTGGTAATATTTTTATTGTTAGTAATATTTTTTTCAAAAATATATAGCTGCTAATATTTTTTTCAAAAATGTATTTCTAGAAATAATGTATAACTGGTAATATTTTTTTTCAAAAATGTATTTCTAGAAATAATGTATCGCTGGTAATATTTTTTTTTCAAAAATGTATTTCTAGAAATAATGTATAGCTGGTAATATTTTTTTTCAAAAATGTATTTCTAGAAATAATGTATCGCTGGTAATTTTTTTTTTAAAATGTTTTCTCTGGATAGCTGCTAATATTTTTTTTTCAAAAATGTATTTCTAGAAATAATGTATAGCTGCAACATTTTTCACAAAGTATTTCCCGCGAACGTCAATTTTACATTTTATAGTTGGTTCCAACCTCCTGCCCAAACCTCCCCAAAACAGACGGGGGCCTGTCAACGTCAGTTTATCGTCTTACCCAGGACGTGGATGTAGTTTATCGTCATACCCAGGACAGTCTGGTATGCAGACAAACATACTCACAACTCTTCAGTTGGCCTTCTTTTAAAAGTTATTTTTTTACTAGCCTTTTCAGAATTTCAAACAACGCCTTTTTCCAATCCGCGACAATCTTTCTTGATTCATGTATTTACGTTTGCTATCTACAGTTTTTTAATATTTGTATCTGCGGGAACGTTCGTTCTGAATTCCGTTAAATCTTATGCTATTCTCACATCGAACGAATTTGTTGAGAACACCCCTCATTGGATATTACCAAAACGTTCCTCAAACAAATTCTACACGAGCTGTCATTTGAAATAATAATGGATGCAAATGATCCCGAAAAATGCAATATACCTGTCAGAGTTCAGTGATATATTTAGGTGGACCGACAGAACAGACCCACACCGATTAGGAGTAGATAGTTTCGCCCTTCGTCCTGTTCACACTCTACCCTGGTGTTTTTAACAGTAATAGAGGATTATCACTTGTTTCCTGCCTAATTTCTGAAATGTTATTCAATTATGATTTATTTTTCTCCTCCCGCAATAGGAGCAGATATATTCTTCTATCATCCGCTTCATACTCCTCCCCGGTATTTTCAACAGGAGTTTTATGTCTTGTTACCTGTTTAGGGTTGAGTTTCCGTTTCCTTCCAAAATCTACTTCCAGACTATACTTCTAGCGTCTCCCACTAAAATGTATCTGAAATGATATTCACTAAATAAATCTTGACATGTTCAAGTGTAGCGAGAGCCGGTATCTTTCTTGCATTACCCCAAGAAATTCATTTGTTGCACATTTTTAAACATCCACACAGTAACCATCTATCTTGAGTGGTTCTTGAGCCTTGTATTGAGTGAACGTAAGTTAACACACCCGACAACATTAGGAAATTGTTAACACCATGCTCCCGGTCTTGTTGGACATGTTACTGCATCAAAATCCTATTATCAACCCTACAAAATACTGAGAACATGAAATCTGTTCACGTCACACCTTGCTACGTGTTTGCATTGGCATTTTATCCACCACGAGCTCTCGAATTAGAAAGGGTAGCAGGTTACATGACAGTCATCACTTCTCATATTTTTGAAATGAACACTTCAGTTAATCGCCTGGTCTTTTCAAGAGGTTTATCCCTTGTTTCATATTTAGTAATGCCTTGCCGGTTATTTCTAAAGCATCCTCATTCACTTCGACTCCCATTATCACCAGGCTTCTTAGTTGCATTATCGCCTTGCTTGGGATGAATTGATCAAAAATCAAGAAAATGCAAAAACACGTCTCACTTTGAGGATCCACAATGATAATTTCTTCAGGTTGGGTATATATCCCAACCTGAAGAATATATATATATATATATATATATATATATATATATATATATATATATATATATATAAGAATATCCCAACCTATATATATATATATATATATATATATATATATATATATATATATATGATTTTGTGTTTTTGTGTGTGTTTTTGTGTGTCTAATTTCAGATATAACTAAAATATATATGTAAAAATACAATATTACTAAATCCAAAAGTAAAACATATCTTAACAATAACTTTTTTGACTTTATTCATACACACACACACATACACATGCCTCAAACAAAATGAGTTGGAGGGACATGGCACCCCCTTGAAATCAACGCAGTTGATCCAACGATGCTAAGCATGAAGTTGGCGTCTTAGTCCTTCAAAATCTTGTGGAATTTGAGTTCAGGAAGCAGAAGTCAGATGGAGCTATGCCTGGTGAGTACAGTGGGGTCAGTTAGCAATTAAAAGCTACAGCTGGCTGCTTCAGATAGTGCAACCTGAGCAGTTTAAACGGGTGCTTTATCCTGGAGAAAGAGCACAGGTTCCCCCAGCTTCCCTCTCCATTTCGACTTCATTGTTTCCGCCTCTTGAGTTAATACTGATGCATAACCCCTTAGGTGTTCCTTTTTCCAGATAGTTTATCATGATTACGTATTCAGAATTAAAAAAAAAAAAAAACAGAAGTCATCACCTTTCCAACAGCCCATCCTGCATGAAATTTTTCGTGGGGGTGGGTGGAACCAGAGCGTTTCCACTATTCACATTGAATCTTTGATTCTGGTTCGAATTATTAAAACCAGGTTTCGTTTTGAGTTATTAATCTGCGGTGGAAATACTCAGTGTCAGCCTAGAAGCGAGTCAGCAATGTCGTGGAAATGTCAACCCATTTCAGCTTCTAATCTATTGTCAGCATCCTTGAGACCCAAATTGCAGACAGCTTTCCCATCCCCAAGATTAAAACAGTTAAAACACTATGGACCGAACCTGAACCTATAGTTATCGACTTAGCTATCTGTTGGCCAATAGGACGTCTATCATCCAAATCCATACAGCAAACGACATCAGCTTTTTCATTAGGGATCAAGGTTTTTGGACGACCTGACCGATAGTCCTCATCTGTGCTGCCACTACCCCGCAGCCCTCTTCTTTACATCTGCATAGGAAAGGGCGTCATCAGCAAATATCTGTACCATATTTTTAAGGATGCCCTTGGGTGCCATACCGTTCTTTGCAGAAACTTTATGATTGAGCGGGCCTGTTTTGTCCATTGTAAGATTTTTTCCCACCATTTTGTATGGACTGCACCTGCACAGAAATTAAGACATAAATCTGTATTACTTTTTCTAGACTTAGTGGTAGTGGGTTGCCACAACAACGAGGTTCAGCTGTGGCTCTTCTTTCTGTGTGAGATATAGATCTTTTTAAACGACCCTCGTATCTGGCGTGGAAACGTTTGTATTTACACTGTCATTTGCTAAAAGATCTTGCTTTCGTTGGGCACAGACTTATCGAACAATGCAGACATCTCAAATGCGAGACAAAGTTGTGCTGATCTCCGATGTTTCAATACTGTCAATATGCACGATCTTGCGTGTTAAAGTCAGAGAGATTGAAGTAAAGTTTGCACATGAATCTCCTTCTACAATACACGAACAATCACCGAAAAAAGTGACAGACGCTTGAGATCGCAAAATGTAGTTCATTAAGGTTTTAGAGTTACATCATTAGCAAAATCTTTCATCTTTTTTTTCTGTTAGTTTAGCTGAAAAGTAAATAAACTGATCAAACTAATTTCATTAATGTGACCAAATGAGGTTTATTTTTTAACATATTCCCCCTGTCGTCTACACACTTCTTCGATATGTGTTACAGTGTTGGATGAAGAATTTTTCACCCTTTTGGTCAAAAACTGCCATAAACAGTAATTATTACTTAATTATCACAGCGTTACTGGTTCCCAGCAAAGTTTATTTTCATGTTAGGGTGAAAATAATAATCAGATGGGGTTATATCAGCAGAATAAGGAGGGTGATTAACCAGTTAAAAGCCACAGTTACGTGAAGCAGACACTGAAACCAAGTATTTGTGCCCTGGATCATTGTTCTGATGAAACAAGACCTCTTTTATCAGTTTTCTCTCACGGGATATGCTAATAGAATTGGCAATTTGATTCATCGTCATTCGCCTGTCATCCATCAGCATGCAATGAACCTGGTCAGTGTTTTTTTTTTATTCTCTGTGGTGGCAATTACAGGACGTCTAGACCATGGGTCAACTTCAAGACTCTCCATTCCCCTTCTAAATTAAGCTGCCAATATTTGCACTTTTGATAAAGGTGGAACATCATCCCTTAATGTAGTAACCATGTCATTAAGAATTTTTCTCCAGGTACTTGATAACATTGCGATGTCAGATTTTGTCAACTTTCAAGGAAAGTCGCTACTCGTTACATTTAAAGTGTTGAACAGTCGGATGTCAGTTTACATAGAAGGAAATAATCCAACTATTAATAAAATTAATTAATTAATGCAAGTTTTCACAGTGCTAGCATCATTCCTTCATAGTCACCCTATGAACTTTTCAGCTCACCATCATACGCTTATAATGACTTTGATATTATTTCACCCCAATACTTGGCCCAAGAGCCACTCAATGTAAATAGATACTGATCGAGATTGCTGTAAGTAGAGAGATCTATATAAGATGAAGAATAAATCTATATAAGATCGTATTTTATTTGTGATTTAATGCCAATACTTGATGAAGGCGAAACTGATTTGTCAAACAATCCACGGAAATCTCTCTTCCACCAGCCTTGACCTCCAAATCTGACTGACTACCGCGCATGACATCCCTCTCTTACATTTAATGGTACACATTCCGTCTTTCAATGAACGCCAAGAGCGAATTGGAATCATCAGAGAACATATCAGCCCAAAACATGATAACAGATGGTTTCCGTCGTTTGACATGTCTTCTGATACATTCGTGAACATTTCCTGGACATGTATCATAAAAAAATAACAGATTTTGAATGGTTAAAGATCTATCGTACAACCAAACAAAGACTTACCTGTGGCATACTGCATCTT